>JANIJG010018327.1:0-14764 GCA_024611175.1 Megaceryle torquata | reverse complement strand
AACACCCGAAGCAGGCACCCAAGCACACTCGCTGACATACACACAGCCGTGAGACATGCCAACAGAGGCTGCAGACACACAAGCACAGCGCACTCCTCCCTCCTGCCTACATGGCTCTGTCCGAATCTGCAGCGGTGGTGGGTGCAGCCTGGGTGTCCTGGGTCCCTCCAGCTTCCCTGCGGGTGCTGGGGGTGCTGAGCCCAGCTAACCGGCCCCATGCCCCCGATTCGGGGCCAAACAGGCAAATACAAACCCATCCCCACATCAAACACACCCACACACATGCAAAAAGTGTACACAGGTCCATGCACAGGGACAAACATGCACACAATGTATGAACACCCACACCAGAGAGGCTCACACTGACGCGCACACAACTGCATGTATGCACCCAGGCACACACAGCCAGCAAAGGGAGGGGGAAGCTGGAGGGGGCAGAGGTGCACAGAGGAGCAGAGCTGACACGTTGGCAGCTCAGCTGTCCAATGTGGAGGTGGAGGATGGCTGGAGACATCCTGGGGGATGCTGGCAGAGCTGTAAAAGGTACCTGCTGCCTGGCAGGAAGCAGGGAGAAGGCTCGGCCAGGTCCCTTGCTGAGCCCAGGCTTCATTTAAGCAACCTGGGTGATGGACGCCTGTCCCCCTGCCACCTCTAAGCCTTGTCCCCATGGCAAACCCCACAGAGCCCTGAGGGCCAGTGCGGGGCTTCAGGCTCACATGCCTGTGTGAGCGGTGGGCTGCGGGGGGGCATCTAAAGCGGGGTGCAAAGGGTATGCATGTGCTGGGGGTCAGGATGCAGGAGATTGCCACGCTCCTCTCACAGGGTTCTCCCAGCCCCATGGCCCCAGCACCGGTACAGTCACCTTCAGTCCTGTCTCGCTGGCGATGTGCCCGAGCAGGGGGCTGCGGGGCAGAGCAGGGGCTGGGATCCTGCGCGTGTAAAATGGCTCCTGTCAGTCAAGTGTTATGCGGTGCAGCACAACCCTCGCCCCCACACAGACCCCAGACTCTCCCTCCACTGTCTGGTTTGGTCTCAAGCCCCAGCCGGGCGCAGGTCCTCTCCTACTCCTTGTGTCAGCATGGCACCAAGAACCTCTGTGCAAAGCACTGCCCCACTCCTGCCTCTCCAGCTGACCTCCCCAACCCCTTCTCCAGTAATATCTCCCTTCTCCCATGGTAAGGTCTTCAACCCCTGCCCCAGCTGGCTCTTCACACTCGGCTTGCTCCCACCCAATGCCAGTCAGGATCTTGCCTCTTCCCACCCTGTCCCCAGGTCCCCTTCCCCGGGGCAGGTTTCATCCTCCTCTCCTGTCCTACCGAGCGAGCTTTCCCTTCAGCCTGGGGCTAGGGCAGATGCTTGGTGGAGGAGGATGTGTATTTCCTCCCAGACATCAAAGACTTTGCACTGATTCACCCTAGCTGGAGAGCTGTCACCAGCTGGGGACGTTTCTTGTGCTGTGAAAGGGCATCAGTGTAACAAAGGATCCCCTGGGGATTACCCAGCTCCTTCCTCTCCTTTTGACATAAAATAGGATCCTGCTGGAGACCAAAATCCCAGGCCTGCGACAACAGCAGGATGCTGGCTGAGATCCTCCTTCCCCAGTTCAGTATAACCCAGATCCCCTGTGCCCCTTCACCCCGGTGTGCCCAGGGCAGATCCTGGCTCCTGCCCACCCCCCAGTTTTCTCATTTCCCCGTGTGCTCAGGGCCAGATGGCTGATCTGCTCCGTGGCTCTGTGCTCCTTCTCCTGCTCCGAGTCCCAGCTGACCACTTTGTTTGTAATAGTCCTCAGAGGGGAATTACAACAGAGTATTAAATGTGTGGTTAAAGAAATCGCATTACACAGTGTGACTGTAAGGGAGATGTTTCCCTTTAATCTGTAATCCATGAAAGTTATTAGTTTAGCGAGCGGAGCATCTCCGCACGGCATTTCCATGAAGATATAACCCTGAGCAGACCCATCACCTCCGAATGGGCTGCAGCCTGAGCCACGGCACCCCTTGCTCCCCGGCACTGCCCTCGCTTCGCCGTTCCCCATGGTCAGAATGCTGCTACCATGTTACCATGGGGCTGTTTAACACTGCAGAAAAGAAAAGGAAAATAATCACACTCGATGGGCGATACGCTCCTGTGAAATAATGTTTGTGTCGTGTATCCTGTCCTGCAGGTCTATGCAATATTAGTTAGTCACCCTCCTGCTCCCAACGATCACCTAACACCAACACCCGTATCATACACAGCTGGCTTCTACAGGATCCCTGTCATTGGTCTGACAACACGCATGTCTATATATTCTGATAAGGTAACTGATGCATGTTTCTAGTCTAGTACCTCATACGTGTGGTGTAAATTGAGAGTCCCCATCAGGAGGGTTACTGATGTCTACACTACCCTGCCTATCTCTGTGTCTGTCTGTCCATCTGTCCTCTCCCTCTAAACCTGCTGCTCCCTCTCTCTCTCTCTTCCCTGCATTCCCTGGTACATTATTTTTTCACAGCTGCCAGTGTTGACCTACATAGTGCTGGATGGTTCCTGCAGCGTTGCTCTGCCAGGCTGCTGGGATCGCTACTCTTCAGCCAAAGCAAATGCATGAAATAGCTCCTGCCTTGCTCACTAGTGACAACTGGGGGGGTCCTGGGTGCTCCCTGGGTGTGGGGGGGGCTGTGAGGGGCGGGAGGATCCTAGTGGAGCCTGTATATTGGGCAGGAGCTCTCTCTTGGACTTGAGCACTGTTTGGTTGTGTTCCCTTTTCTGGTTTTATGCGATATTGGTAGGGGAGATAATAGAATTGACTAACAAGTTATCCCGAGGCATTAAATGACATTCAGTCTATCCAGCACTCAAGAAAGAAGTTCAAATTCCAGGGTCTCAGACCATTTCTGCTGTGCCTCTGGAAACATGGAGACTTTCAGGCTGGATGAAGTCCTGCTGTGTGCATTGCTGGGGACAATATCCTGGCCTGGGCAATGAGATGCTGCTCTGGGCAGCTCATCCACTGGAAACTCAGCTCACATGTCTTGCAAAGTCACTTTGGGATTAGTAAAAGCAAAAGGAGGACCCAGGCAGAGCCCAGCAGACCACATGCCATTGCAGCCTTGGTGAAGGTTTTGGTCCAGGTGCATGAGCTTAGTGGGTGAGATCAGTCCTGTCGAAGCACAAATTGGCCTTTGCTTGGAAAAATGTGAATATTCACAAATGCAAATGTTCAGTGCAAAAATAGTCACTCCGCCCACATGCTAAATGAAGTAAAATTTGAGGAGGGAGGAGCAGAAGCTCCCAGAGATGCACCAGCAGTACTGATCGGCTGGAGCAGCAGCAGTTCTTGACATCTCCCACCAAGTAAAACCATGGTAGGATGGCCAGCAAGCCAAGATCACAGCAGTGACAGCAGCAGTGACAGCAGCAGTGACAGCAGTGGTGGCCTGCAGGACTGGGGACCCACCTGCCCTGCCAGCGTCCTGTCAGGCACTGTTAGAAGGAAAGGGGTGGTAACAAAGCTGGCAGACTGAGGGAGGGGAGAGGCAGCGGGTCAGAAATGTGCAGGGGAATGTGGTTTGTGCTGTTTTGGGGAGGACATAGGTCTGATCAGCAATGTCACTGACAGGGACCTTGTCACAGTGCACACAATGGTGGGGAGTGTCCATGCACTGTCAGTCCAGCTTCTTCACTGCAGAAGCAACTTGGCCACCTTTTTCACAGCAAAACCTTGTGCTGAATTTGTGTGCTTACCCTGAGAGGGTGGGAGCTTCCCCAGCAGTCTTGGCTTCAGCTACTTTTTTCCTATTTAAAACACATTTTCTGCGAAAGTGGCTCATGAAAACCAAGTGGCTCACTTCAGAGCTGGAGGAATCACCCACTGCAGTGGCAGGGGGGATGCTCCCCACTGAATATTTAGGGGTGTTGGGCAGGTGCAGCGCTGTGGGATGCACTCACCTGTCAGACACTCAGCAGGGAGGCCACACTGCGTGTGTCACCCCTCTGAGCACTCCTGCCTGGTGGCCTCATGCTTGGCCTCCTTCCTACCAAGGCATCTAGCAGCAGGAGGACTTTGAGCTCTCTGCAGAAAGGGGAGTTAAAGGCAGGAGATGGGGCACAGGCAGAGACTGGGTGGGTAGAGGAGCAAGGACATTGAATAGTGGACTGGCACGTGTGGGAGTGGAGGACAGCAGAACAAAGGGACAGGATGGTGCAAGGCTCTGCAGACCCTTGTAGGACAGGCTGGCCAGTGCAAAACAGGGACATCCAGCTGGTTCCCTTTATGGTTTCCAGTGATCAGATTGCTTTTCTTTTTTTTTTTTTCTCCTTTTTTTTTTTTTTTTAATTCAGAAAATTATATCTTTCAGCTTAGTTTCTATGGAAACAAGCTTGTAAGATCACTTTGTGTGTATGCCCCTGATTGGTTTTGAAGGCATCAGCCAATTCTAGCTAAATTTCACAGGGGGTTGAAGTCTCAGAGTTAATTATGGTCCTCCCAAGGCTAAGCTGCTTGGGGGAGAAAGGTGTGGGCCTCAGCACAGACAGGTTTGCCCAGCACCTTTTGATGCTCTTGAAGCATCTGCAGTTGAGCACAGCAGTCCATGGGCTGTAGCCAGTCTTTCAACAGCGATACCCGAGGGAAGTAAGCTTTAAATGCTCCCAGTATTCAAAGAGCTATTTGTTCTAGAAACAGTATTGCAGCTTTCAAGCTGAGCACTCTGACTTGGAAGCCTTTGTTTGGTCTCCTTGGGCGTACATCTTATGAAATCATTACCTGTATCTTCACCAAGATCCTCACATCGTTCAGCACAGTCCTACCTTCATGGTGAGGGGCTCTCTGAAATCCCCATCACCTCTGAGGGAAGTCAGAGGGAACTGCAGGAGGAGAGTTTCACAGTAAAGGCAGCAGAGCAGTATCCATCACTGTGGTGTCCATCTCTATGGAGAGCCCTTCATGGACTCCTCATGGACTGAGCATTGCAAAAGTCACAGTATGACCTTCTCATGCTGAGCCCCTTGAACGGACAGGCTGGACTGTTGCTTTAGTGCTTCTGATCCCCATGTGGCATTGGGGGCACTTAAATCTCCTTTACACTTCAGCTGAAGAAATGAGATGACGTTGATGTCTTGACTATATGAGAGATATGAAATGACACTTAGAGCGTGAGAGCGAAGCTGGTGGGGAGTTGGGAAGGTTTGGTGCCGTTCACCACCACCATGTGGGACCAAACCTCCATGATGGGGATGAAGGGCCATGCTGGGTGCCCTGATGTGCTGAGCCTCACCCCGTTCCCCCCACCAGAGAGGCAGTGCAGTGGAGGATCGAGGGTGGCTCTTAACTGAGACCCGCTCTGCTGGTGAAAGGATGGATAATGGGGTTTAGTCATTCTGCACTTGGAGAGTCATTTCAATGTCCAGGATTTGGTCCTGGTAGTTGAAATGAGCTCTGTCTCTCTCTTTTTCTCGCTGTCTTCAGCCTGAGCCTAGGGATGGCTTTTCCTTCTGGTTCCTTGTCTCTGTATAACCACTCCATGCCCTCCTGGCGCTTGCTGCTCACCAAGAAGGGTATTCTTCCTTTTTACTGGTCTCACTGGCAACTGATGCTCAGCAGGAAGGGTGTTAGTCAGTGTGGGAAGCTGCACTGAAAGTGGGGAGAAAAGTGATTCCCCTCAACCAAGGTCAGGGTTAGAGCCTGTTCACTGGCACCTGTAAGAAGTGACTGAACAGTCTGGTTGGCATCACACAGAGACATTAGCCCTGAGAATGTGTTTCACAGCCACTGCCGAGCAGCACAGCATGAGCAGGGCAGCCTGCACTGCATCAGCAGATGAGGGACTCTGCACGCTGAAGCCTTTGATGATGGCAGTGATGGAGCCCACTCTTCCCAGTGGAGAAGGGCTCTTCACAGGCTCTCAGGGTTCGAGCTGGGAGGAGAACAAAGACGCCCTAGCACTCCACAGGGCTGCTGCTGCAGTGTGGCAAATCCTTTCCGCCATGAACTGCTGGGAAAGGCAGATGATGCCTTTGCACCTGAGTTGCCCATACGTCTGCCCCAGCAAAATCCCTCCCAGCACACGTCTAAGCTATTGCAGAGTTATCTCAGCTCCCTCCCATGTCTGCAGCTATCATGCGGGGCAGTTGGCAGGCTGCTTTCTGGTGGGCCTCAGTGACATGTGTGCTGGCTGGCAGACAGGTTGAACAGAGCAGGGGACAGGGCAACCCAGGATCCTTCCACAGAGACGCTGGTCAAAGCTTCTTTTTCATACTCAGCTGAAGATTCTTGCTAAATTATGAGGAACTTTCTATATTGGGTTCTCTGGCAATCTTGAAACTGCCCAGGCAGCTCAGTTTTGTAGTGCATTGCTAGAAGGGGCACTGATTTCCATAGGTAATGAAACAAAAGCACATGGTTTCCTCAAGCCTGTCAGAAAAAAATAGTCACCAGCCATGGACCATGAGCTGTGATAAGCCCCTAGGCAGATGGAGGTATAGAAAGTAGCAATCCTTTCTCTCACGGGCCTGTACATGGTCCTATGTGGACACACGTGTGCTGCCTGGTGGCCCCACAGCCACACCTGCACACTCCCTATACATGTGCACATCCCCTATGCACACAAACTCCATCAGTTGGCACCCACACGTGCGCCCTCGCCCAGGCAGTGGGATGGCCACGTGCAGACTCTGTGCACAGCTACCCAAGCACAGTCCCTCCATGGGCACATGCACACAAATGCTTTCTGCATGTATGTGCTCACATTTTTGCATACATGGAGTCCTTGATTGCACATGTGCATATATGCATGCACACATGTCCCTTCCAACCCCTAACACTCTATGACTCTGTGATCTACTCAAACTCAGCTCCTCTTCCTATGTACTCCTAGTAACCAAGTCAGTGCCCCAAATAATTTGCAGTTCCCAAGAGTCCTGACCCAGCACATGCCCCCAGCCTCATAACCACACTCACTCACAGTGCATTTAGGCTCTGTACCCTTGGGTTTCTGCTGACCTGATTCCACTCGGAAGCCTGGATTCCAGCCCAACCTGTATCTACTTAATTTTTGCAGAAATAGAATTGAGTGAGGGAGCGCAGGGCTGAGCACTCAGGTTTTAGTGGGACATGGGAAGACAGTGCAGAAAGATGATCCTTAGCTCAGGGTTGCTGTCAGCAGTGGATATGTAGGGTAAGGCTGATGGTTGGACTCAATGATCTCGAGGGTCTTTTTCAACCTAGATGATTCTGTGATTCCCATGCTCACGTCCCAGCCCTCCCAGCAGGTGCCAGACACTCTCAGAGGACAGAAAATGATGCGAATCCTGCAAAACACCTTACAAGGTGAACTACTGATTAGTAATTAGGAGAATTTTTTTTTAATGTGTGCCTGGTCTGAGGGCAGCAGATTATGACCCTTGAGAGTTCAGAGTTTGAGCACTTGTAGCAATACCTCAGGGACAGTGCTGAGGAGCAGCACAGCTGAAATGAGTGACAGCTGTCTCACAGAAGCTGTGTTAAAAAAAAAATCAGGTCTTTGCAACAGTCATTTGCCTAAAAACCTGCTGACTATGTTGCATAACTCATTGCATCCACACACTCTGCAGGACAGACCCGTGTGCCCCTGCCCTGCACAGCCAGGACAGCTCTGCACTGGCTTTCAGAGGGGTTTGCCAGAGCCCTGTGGGCAGTCACGGCGTGTGCCTCTGCACAGCCCAGGTTGGACCTGTTAACCTTGGGGGGACTCTAATGTTTCTGCCAATCTTTGGGCCCTGCAGAGAAGCTGAGGAGTTCCAGCTGCTTCAGAAACTGAGCACAGAATGTGAATTCTCACCCTGATATCTAGACCTAGCGTTTGTGATTAGTTATTCTTCATTATCCAATTAAAAACCCTCCAGTTCCATAATCTGAGATCCAAGATACCATCACAGCAAGTCCATGACCCTTTTGACATCACCTCAGAAAGCAAATCTGCCCAACCAGTTGAACCAAGTTGCCAGCAACTCTGCAGTAGAATTTGTTCCTCTGAACCTAGTGATATGTATTTTCAATACTGAAGAAAGCCACAGCGTTTGTGCAAGATCATTGGGAAACCAGAAAATAATTCAATGCAATATATTGAAATATAGAAACTGGCTCTGTTCCTGTGTGGGCTGCCCTGGGTGACCCTGCTCTGGCAGGGGGGTTGGACTCACTGATCTCCAGAGGTCCCTTCCAGCCCCCACCTCTCTATGATTCTATGAAATTTCAAAGATGTCCTCATTTCAAAAAGGGATTGAAATAATTTTAAATTACAATTTAGATTTTTTTTTAGGCTGCATTTTTCTGAATTTTTTTTTTTTTTTTTTTTGCTATAAAATGTTCTGATCTTTTTTAATTTCCTTAGACTCCTCTGAATTTTTTTTTTTTCCATTTCCATTTTTCCTGAATTTCCTTAAACCAATTAAAAATACTCAAGGTTTAAAAATTGCCCATCTTGTATGCCCCTGGTCCATGGTGGGGAGCTGGACCTGGAAATACTTGGGCATCTCCACTGACTCCAAAGAGAGCTTGAGCACCATGTTGCTGTGGAGACCACAGTTGTCCTTCCATTGTTTGTGCTATGGGGTTTCTTCCCGATCCCATTGCTTAGTACTGGGCTTGTGGGGTGAGCTGCATTTCCCCTGCTCTTGTGTAACTGGCAATGTTTGTATCAGTCAGAAAAAACTGCAGCTCTGAGACGCTTCTTATGGCTCTCCTGGCTTGTTTCCTTCTTTAAACATCCACAGTTCCAATCAGGCTCTTCAGTAATTAGGGGATGTTTCCAGTGCTTTGGTGGTTTTGCTGCTGCCTCCATCATTTCTGTGTTTTGGGCCAGGGTAGCAGCATGGACCTGCTGTCCCAGTTGCAGAGAGAGCTGACAGGGGATTTGCATTATTTTCTGTATGTTGCATGGTTTGGTTTGACTTTTCACTGTGCTGAATGTCAGGAAAAGGCATTTTCTGGTCTGACTGTTCCTCTCACAGGGGTCCATAGTGGGCATGATGCCATTTCCCTTCCCATGTGAATTACTTAGGCCCCTTCAGACTATTTCTGACCCATGCTGGGTCTGGTCTCTGGATGAGCAGGTTTGCACAAGCCCAGTTTGGTTCAGAGGACCATCTCAGCCTTAAAAAAAAAAAAAAAAAAAAAAAAGTATGGTGCTTTCCTTTTTGTGCTCTCCTTCAGACTTCTGCCTCCTTCCAGCACACAGCTGGTCTGTCAAGCAGCGTCCATGCTGAGCAGAAGCACTTTCATTTTCTAATATTTGACTCTAGGGCCTTTTGGAAAAGCTGCATTTTTTTGAAACCTCTCTGTCAGCAACAGCTTTTGGTCCAATTGCTCCCATAAGAGTGCTGTACTTAATTAGGCTGGAATTGCTATTGGCCAATCATCCAACCATAACGATGTCTTTAACCAAATCAGATAAGTTAGCTGGGGCGTGAGTCCGGAGCTGCCTCCTCCTGTGTGCTGCTGCAGAACAGGCTGACCTAGAAACAGCCAAACAGCACGTTATAAAACTGCTTTTCTGAACTTCTCTCAGGGCAGATAACTAAGATGGACCTGCGTGTACCCACAGCTGCTCCTTGTTGCTCTCTGAAGGGAATTTGTTTTCTTTTTTGTATTCCATTGCTCAGTAATAATTTCAAAGAGGCAAGAGGCAAGGCTACGTTTGCACTGAATGTTGCTCGATGGGCTGTTCCTCACTGCGCGTTTACAGACCACAAAGCAGAAAATCCTCTTTGCCGTGTGCTGGATTAACCACCAAGAGGTACAAAATCATAGCCAGGGTTTGTTTCTGAGCCAGAAGAAAGCAGTGCAGGTCCTAGACTTTAGCTCAAGGTGTGCAACCCAGAGGCCTACCAAAAATTGCTGCTTTGTTTCTTTGGCTTTGTGATCCCAGCCCTGTCCCTTCAAACCCACCGGGTCCCCGAGAGGCACCCTGACAACCCAACCAGTCTATGTTGAGCTCTTGTTCTTCCTTGCAGAGCATCCACCTGTCCTTTTTGCGCACGGTCCCACCATACTCTCATCAGGCCAACGTCTGGTTTGAGATGATGAGAGTCTTCAACTGGAATCACGTCATTCTGATAGTCAGTGATGACCACGAAGGTCGTGCTGCACAGAAGAAGCTGGAGACCCTCTTGGAGGAGAGAGAGTCCAAGGTCAGTTCCTGAACATTGTCTTGTAGCTTTGTTTAAGCAACAACAACAAAACTAGAAGTCTTGGGCTGTTGTATGTATGTAGATTTCTGTATGTAAAACACCTTTTCTTTCCATTGTAACATGGCTAACATGCTTAAAGCATCAACAGTGTCTGACTAGTACCTGACAGAACTTTGTACTTTATTCATTTCACTTGCTTTGCCATGGTCAAAATCTCCTACATGTAAATCGACTACAAAATGAAGGGAAGGATAACCTGGAGCTCTGCAAATGCCTCGCCCAAGATTCCCACCTAAGGAGAGGACCAGTCGCTCAGCTTAGGGAAGCACCTGCCCCATTACAGCCACCCAGGGGCCAGGCAGACCCAGCAGTGCCCAACCAACCCCGAAAAGCAGCTTCTTGAATTGGCTAACCGGAGCTCACCTTAGTGGCTTAGGAGGGGCGAGGGCAGCCGGCGCAGCGATGCTCGGAGGTGCCCCGCACCCTCTCCATAAAGCTGCCGGCTCTGTGGCCGCAGGCTGATGCCCCGTCCCCATCTCCATTGAAGCACATGCCAAACGCTGCTTTCCTGACACCCCATGCTGTACGAGAGGGCGGTTGCGGCCGGCGGGAGCGGCTCTGTCGAGGAGGGTGCGCTGCACCTGCACGCGGGGCCCCGCGGGGAGCAGGGAGGGAGCCAGGGGAGGTCCCCCCAGCCTGCTAGAAATTCAGGAGGACTACCACAGACCTGCTGCCATTGAGTGAAAGGACTGAGCAAGTGTTCAAGACAAGCAGGGAAGAACACAGGGAGCCATGCAGCTGCAGTGCTTCTGGAAGGCAAGAACATACCTCCTGCCCTACAGGGTGAAGTCCCAGCATGCCCTCTGGCCCGGGGCAGGGTGAAGTCCCTTTGAGTGGGCAGAGTCTGAGCCCATCTCTAGGTCTCCAGCAGCGTCAAGGCAGGCACCCATTCCTGGCTGTCCCTTCCTGAGTCACAGGCAGGGACCACAACCTGTTCTTCTCCAGCCCCACCAGCAGCTGCTGGACATTTGGCAGCTGGCTGTTGAAAAGATGTGACCATAGACACTTCTTATGTTTGGACATGGTGTCTCAGCTGAGAGACAGCTTACCACTGCTCTTTGTCACCTATTGTCAAGCCACTGGAAGAACAACTGATGCAGGCCTGCAGGCACAAGCCACAGTGAGCAACAAGCTTACAGTTTTGGTGGTGGTTTCCAAGAAGTTTCATCCTTGATTTCTGGATGGTTGTGAGCCACCAGCCATGGTGGGATCCTCCTGCCTCCAAAGGCAGCTTCCCACTGGGTGACAGTGGGACAGTATTTTTCTCCAAAGCCTCTTCCCAGAACAGTATCCCTCACCCAGGGACAGCTGTGGAAAGGTTGTTCCCACTGTCAGTCTGTCATCCCTTTCCTCACATCTTTTTATTTCCACTTTCTATTTTCTTACAGCTCCTGCGCATCCCCTTTTGCTGCTCTGTCTCATGCCTCCACTCTCTGCTTGCTCCATGCAATGCTCCCAGGCACAGGGTGTGTTTCTTCTTCAGCCTGCCCATCTTACAGGAGAACCTTTGAGATCTGGGGCTTGAAAGATGCGGGGAGGGAGGGTCTGTCCTCAGACCTGCCCCACGTTTACGCTGCATCTACAACATGTCTTGGTGTCTCCCAGCAGCTACTGGGCTACCGCAAATGACCTGGCTGTTCTCCAGCCTGCGGCATGTGCTCTGTGATATTTGGTGGCCTTGTCTTCCCTTTGGAGTGTGCCACTGCATCTTGTTTCTTTTTTCTTTGAGGAGCTTGCTCTGGTCAAACTGACTGATCTTGAAGGTGGTAGATATCTCTGCTGGTGCTTTCCTGTCTTCCTTAACCTCTTATTCTGTCTATTTGCTCTTCTAGTCACTAGTGTGCTAACTTGCTTCATGCCATGCAGTGGTGGTACCCTGGACACCTCCCCAGCCTCCTCAAGGGCAGCCTGGGCCGTGGGGAGGGAGCTCTCAACCTCCTCAAGGCCTGCAACACAGCCCCTGAGGATCTGGGGCATCTGCTACGGGTCAGAGGCTCGCCCGCCTGCCTGAGCTCTTGAATTTGAGCATGGCTTGTCCTCCAGAGTCTGTGCTGGCCATGGGTGTCACTCGGGCACCATTGCATGGTTGCCCTTCAAGCTGCCCAACACTCAGGCCAGGCTGGACAGCTCTGGCACACTCCTCATGCCAGCCTTGGTTCAGGTCTGCCTGCAGTAACTCTCAGCCTGGAGTGCTTCATCCCAGTACAATGCTGCTCATTCATCTGGGGCAGGCCACCATTGCACCAACACTGCTGGGGTTCAGGAGGGAGTGCCAGGCGCTGCGAAAATCAGAGTTTGACCAGGTCAGGGGTGGCAGGTCCCTGGTGTGCTGACTCCCTTTCTCTGGGACAGTGGTGTTCATGAAAGTGGTAATTTTTTGAAGCGAATGATGGAGAACATGGTGAATTCTGAATTTGTGAGTCCCTGTGTGAAACACAGGCTGAGGAGCAGGGAAGGGCTGCAGGACCACATGGAAAATGGGCAAGAGAGGAGACATTACTGGAGACGTTCTGGCAACAGGGCTAGTGACAGGGAGAGGCAGGGGGGTCAGATGCCATCAGGTCCAGCTTTGCTGCACCTGAGACTCTGCTTCACTTTCCTCACCAGCTTGGTGAGCAAAGTGCCAGCACATCCTGGGCACACAAGGTGATTTGTGGCTGGAGGCTCCAAGATGGATGACCAAGTTTATGGCTAAAATGACAGTGCCTGAGGAGAAGTAGCCAATATCTCACCACTCAAGAATATCCGTGCTGTCCTGTTGCAGCTCTGCTCTCCTTGGAGGCAGCTGGTACTCCAGGTCTCACTGCAGACTCTCAGAAGCCATTGCAGAAATCCTCACTGTGAACATCATCATAAGTGAAGGCAGATGTGGGCTCCAGCAGATTTTATCTCCTCAGATACTTTTCCTTGCAAGGACCTGACTTTGAGCAATGAAAAACCTGTCAGGCTGTGTCCAAGGAGAAGAAAGGCAAGATGACACAGCTGCACGGAAAGGAGACCTGGCAAAATGTCCTTTTAAAGACTGGTCTGAGTGCTCAGGAAGAGGCAAGCTCTTTAGTTTGGAAAGCAAGATGCAGAGATAAAACCTGGCTGCCTAAAGAACACCCTGGGAACATGAACCCTTGCATTATGGTGATGCAAAGTGCCAGGTTCCTGGCAGGGATCAGTTGCCATTGCCATAAGATGCTGTGAAATGGAGATTGGAATAGAGCTGTGTCCTGTACTCCATATACACAGATCAGGGATGCCCAGCTGGGGTGGAACAGGGCCAAGAAGAAAAGAAGAAGAGGTCAGACTATGTCCCACCAAAACCTGTCAAGCACCATCTTGCAGGCAGCCATCAGGTTGATGTTACTGGCCTGACCACAGGGGCTGCTCCCAGGAAGACCCATGGGGCTCTGTGCATGCTTCTGCAGGGTCGAGGCTCCTGAGAGCAGAGGCTGTTGACCCTCAGCACACTGCCTGGAGGAGAGGAAACATCCAGAAGTGGGTTTCATGCCCCTGGCTCCTCTGGGGGCGAGCCACAAAAGTGGCTCAGGCAGGAGACAAGGAGAGGAGCAGCTCTCTGCTCTGGTCCATTATCTGCAGGGTCAGCACACCCTGAGCCACCTGCCCCCAGTCCAGGTGTGATGCTCCAGCCAGCAGCATGGAGAGCACCAAGCAGTCAATCCCAATAGCCACGTATAGGGCCAGGTTATGGACACTGTGGTTTCCAGCAGCTGCACCTCCCAGGGCCACCCCATGTGCCGCAGAGCCACAGGGTGCCCTCGGCCCTCCCCAGGCACCAGGTAAAAGCTGCAATGTCATCCCATGATCACCATTGCTTCATATCGCCACGCTTTGAGCCGACACGGGATGTAGAGAGCTTTTTCTTTCTCTTTTGGATGACAACAGAGCTCCAAAAAGCTGCTCCCTCCTTGCAGGAGGTGAGAAGTTCAGCTGAGACACCTCACTTGCTGTGAACTCTCTTAGGGTGAACAGGATTGTGATGATAACAGTGACAGTAGTAATGCTAATACTCTTAACTGTAAGTTTGCCTTTATCCAGCACTTTCCGTACACAACATTTTGTCCTTTACTTCCACAGTAATTCCATGGAAATCCCACCACTTAGGCCCTTAGAGACGCATAGATTGTTTCTGAGTGTAAGATAAAATTCTCTTGCTGAAGAATTCCCCAGTCCCACAAGGGAAATGAAACCGCATCGCAACAGCGTTGACACTCAGGCTTGCTCTAACCAGTACGGCTTTGCACCGTGACGCTCCCGTCAGAGCTGAGGCACTCTCTCCTGATAGTGGTTTTTGCGAGCTCCAGCGTTATAGAGACCCTTTAGCAAACAGTGGAGGAGGAGGTGGATGTTGGATTGCTTTACTACACGTCATTTTCAACTGTTTATAATATTCTTCTGTGTCTACATATTTTCTCTGTGCACATTATTCATCAGAGTAAAAAAAGGAACTATGAAAACCTCGACCAACTTTCCTATGACAACAAGCGAGGACCCAAGGTATATATGCATGGAAATGCACGCCGCCCACCAACCTAACTAGCAA
>JANIJG010018326.1:112246-137811 GCA_024611175.1 Megaceryle torquata | reverse complement strand
CTTTCCCCCCTTTTTTTTTTTTCTTTCCTGTGTCTGGTACCTGCAGCTGGGGGGGAGCAGTCTGGGGAGCACTTCTCTTAAGGCAAAAGCCTTTTCATTAGGATACTGGCAGCTTTCCAGGGTGGCTTGGGCTTTCCTCCCTGCCCTCTCCCTCCCTGTCCCCCCCTTTTTTTTTATAAAATCTTTGTTACCTCCCTCCCCCCAGTTCATCGAGTAGTCAATAGAATTTAAACAAGGTTGTGAAAAATCATATTTTCTCTTCTGTCCTCCAGCTGTGGGGAAGAAGGGGTGTTTGAGGAGGAGATACACTATGGGGCATTTGATGAGTGATTGTACCTGTGCTGGAGGGACTGCGATGGAGTTTAGGATGTGGGAGATACTGTTTGGTTTCTGCTTCTGATAGTGAGGCAATATTAGCCATGTAAAGAAGGGAGGATGGCAAATGAGGTATTTTTTAATTTTTTTTTTTTTTTTTTCCCGAGCAGTACTTGGCACAGGATGGCTTGGAAGTATTACCACTCTTGTAGAAAAACCTTTGCTGGAAAGGCCCCTGAGAGCCCAAGAAGGCTATGTGTAACAACTTTTAAAAATAAACTTGAAGATTCCAGGACGGGCTAATCACAGGGTCCTCTGCCAGCTGTTTCTGTCAGGATGAGCCAGACCTGAATGTGCATGAGCAGAGTTTTACTTGAAACAGAGGAGGCTAAAACATGGCAGGTCTGACCAGCATCTCTTCCTCCAGGAGCTGATAGAGTAGGGTCAGCAAAGGGCTTGGGCTGCAAAGCTGTGTGGTAGTGACTGCCTTCCTCTTCACCCAAACCAAAGTTGCATGAGGTGATAGAAATACAGACCATATTTTTGAGGAAAATGGGTGATACCTCTCCCATGTGCTTGGGGAGCTCTGCTGCACTACAGCGTTGCAGAAGGTCTGCATAATTTGGTGCAGGTTTTGATGCTAGAAGGGCACCCTGTTGTTTAGATTTTGGGTAGTTTATCAAATAAAGGGAAGATGAGCACCTTTTGTCATCACTGGGTGGCTGATGCCCACTTGAGCTGGTCTTCCCAAAATTGTAGCTTGTGTTCTTCAGGTTGCTGGATGAAGAAGCCTTATGTGTCTGCTGGTGCCATTTTTCAGGATGGCCAACCTCCTTGCTCCTTCCTTCAGTGTCATTTACATTATGTAACAGGTCTCATCCATACGAAGTTGGTTTTGACCAAGTCTTTGTTGAAGTAAAATGCAAGACCCTGTGAATGAGGTGTTTGTATATGAACAAAACTGGGGCAGTGTTCTTCCCGTGTTTTGCTTGTGGCTGTTGAAATATTGTATCTTTCATTTATTTTGTTGGAGGATGATTGTGGTTTGTCTTTCCTTGGCATAATTACAAAATGAAAAGTTAATTTCTTAAACTGGAAATAAAATTTTTAGAAAAGCTGAAATGGATGCAGCACTGAGACTTTGACCTTCTGAGCTCCTGACTAGTGGTTGTTTACTACAGCTGCAGCTGTGCGTCTCTGAAAGAGGAGGAGCTGCAAACACAAGCATGCTCACTTTCCCCAGCTAAAAGGAAAACATAAAATGAGCATGCTGTTACAGAGTGAGATGTAAAGAAAAGTATTGAGCAATCAGGTTGTGGCTTTTCCTTTCCTGTAGTGCAAGTTGTGCTGTGCTGTATCTGTAAGAGAAATTTTGAGTCTTGGAAGTGCAAAAGTGAAAGCCCAAAATGACTATGCTTCCTATGCAGTGAGAAAGAAATCCATTTTTATTTTAAATTAAATGCTTGCTTACACTAGAAAAGAGAAATGCTTTTGCACTGTAGTATGAAGGACACTTTCAGCATTGTTCCTGAGTGGAAAAAGCTCCATGTAACCTTACCCTGTGTTCAGCAACTGAACTTTAGACAGTCCTCTTGCTTCAACTGAATGTTTTTATTTTTTTGAACTTGGTAATAAATGCAAAAAAACCCCACCAACAGACCAGCAACAAGAGTTATATTTGAGGATTTGGTGTCAAAATGATTGATTTAGTTATAGCTAGGCATAGAGCGATGTTGACAAACTTGACTGGAGATTGACTAGACCTAATAGATGTATGTGGCACTGTTGCAAAGGTGGGTAAAATTGGACCAGTGTGAGCATGGTTGTGCAGTCTCTTTTTGTTTATATATATATATAAATAAAATCAAACCAACCTGCTGCATTTGAATTTGGAAGCTGTTTTCTGTGCAGAAAGTCTGCTTAGACCTAGTGCCCTAAAAACTGTGAACTTTCTCATACTTCTGCAAAGTTTGGTGTGACTGGTGGGTTTGAAGTTTATTCTGAGTCTGTGCTCTCATGTTTGCTCCCAAGCAATAGCTATAATACAGAAATGGTAGAGTATTCTTGAACTAGTTTTTTTTACCTTTTGTTGACAGAGAATTCTTAAAATAATACTGAGACAGAAGGAAAGGAAAAATGAAAGTGGCTTTGGCAAGAAGTCAGTGTATTTACACTGTATGTAACACTGAGCTCGTGTGGACTGTGAGTTCAGTGTAAAATCTCATGGTACTCATCAGAAGGCATGATCTAGACTTTGGTCTAAACCAAAATCAAATTATAATATACAAATATTGGTGTGTTTTTGATTGTTTGGTTTTTTGTTTCTTTTGTTTTACATTTATGTCTACTGCAGAATGATACATTTTGATTTGGAAGAGACAATTTTAAATTATAGTGTGCCTTAGTCCTATAACTATTTCTGTTATTTCCTGCATTTTTGGAAGGGATGGTGACTTGAGCCATTCCAGTGTTTCTCAACTGAAATATAGGTAAAACTTGGGAGTGAATATATGAAGTCATGTGAAATATGTTCAGGTATTGTATGCTTCATACTGGCTATGTTTCTTCATGTGCTTCATGTCTCCATATCAGCTCCTGTATCAGAGGAGCCCTTGCAGCTATAGGTACAAGGGTAGGACTTGTCTAGGTGTTGGCTTGCTGATTATTCCTTCTTTTTATTATTTTTTTAATTATTATTTTTTAAAATTCATTAAAATTGCAGGGATGCAAAATCTGAGGTAGATCACAACTAAAATTGTGTATGTTAGGATCAAGGGAGATCCCATAATTAAAGATTATTAAAAGTATATGCTTAATTCTGAATAAAGTTTGCCAGAGACCATTGCGCACTGGCATTTCCTACCCTCTGAACATAATCCCAGCAATGTGTGTATTTTCATTTTGAATCTCTTGGTTTGCTTATTTGTTGCTGATTCATTTTTTATTACGTGTGTGGTGGTGTTTTTGTTTTGTTTGTTTGTTTGTTTGGTTTTTGTCCTCCTGAAACAAATGCCCTTATGCAATGATGTTTGTATCCTTTTGTCAGTTGCTGATACCACTGGTGTTGACAGGTTTCGGAGTTGCATTGCAGACCAGCACCACTTGAGTTAAGGAATGTCTGGTTAGCAGTAGCAAGCTTTTGTCCTCTCTGTGAACCAGCCTCCAGGACTGGAATGAAGCATGCTCTTTGCTAGTGGCTGGCACGGTATTTGCTACATTGCAGAGTAATGATGGGACTCAAAAATCCCGAGTTTTGTTCTGGCCTGTGGGGCGAGCGTGTTCTCGTTGTTTAAACGTAGAACAATCAAATGCATGACCTTGGACATCAGCACCGCAAAAGGGATAATTAATCAGATGATGTATTGTGTCGAGAGACCTGAGTTCTGGTCTTGATTTTTGTCACTTGTCACCTAGGACAGCCACTTTGTTACCCCCTCTGTAAGGTGGTAAGCAGTGACCCCAATTCCTAACAGCTATGGGGCATTTGTCCAGTGGTCAGAGCAGTGAAGAGCACGAGGTTATGCATGCTAATGCTGATCCTCCCGCTGCCTGCCTAAATAGTTTCTTTTTCTCTGCCTTGTCCAAGAAGGGTTTTGCTGGTGGTGGGGTTGCATCTCTTTTCTGGAACCTTATAGGTCCCCGAGGGCAGTGTGGGAAGCACAGTGGTGCCGGCTGGCTGAGTTGGTGCAGGTGATGTGCAGAGAGCTCAGTCCGGCTAGAAATAAGCTCAGGTCCATTAGTGGAGTAGGAAATGGTACCAGCAAGCTCTGGAAGCCTTCCTGAACACAGGCAAACTGTGATATTTGGATATTTTGCTCAAGTGTTTGACAGACTGGCATTGACATGTGTAAAGGCAGCTATCTAACCCCAGCGGTTTCTGTCTTTTTCTGTGGATCCCTGAAGGAGAATCTTTCCAACCAATATATTCTGAATTATTTTTTAATTTTGGGGGTTTTTTGTGTTTTTTGTGGTTTTTTTTTTTTTTTTTTTCCCTACCAAAATTCTCAGAAGTGACTGGTGTGTTCTCAAAAACTTTCAAATCAAACTTTGCAGAAGAAGTCACTGAGAATTTCAGATGAAATGACTGAGACTTCTTAAATGGAATAATGCAATATTAGCAATTCATAACAGGAATTTCAGAGAATAGCTATGACTGTTGTGATTTATTGTGGATGTTACTGCTTTTTTTTTTTTTTTAATTTTTTAACTTTTTTTTTTTTTTTTTTTGCCATGGCACCAGCATTTTCAGATGGTCTGCTAAAAATTGAAGGTGCCTTTTATAGCAGACATGATAACACTTTGTCATCAGAGGTAGCCAGTGAGGTATTTAGGATTAATAGTATCGGTTGCCAGTTCTTCCTAGGAAAAAAGAAAGATAACAGCTGTGAGTATTATTTAGTAACATCTTGACATGAATCTGAGCAGGACTCAAAATCAGAGTAATATAGAAATATTTTTTTTTGGTATCTGTCTTTTATTTTGAGTGTGCAGTGCTGGCACAAAATAGTTTTGAGTTGGTCCTAAAGTATGGGTTGGCAGTGCTCTAGAAGAGCATGTAAAGAGCTGTGATTGATGACACTTTAAAATCGTTTTAAGTGTTGGACAGTAGTTGGAGCTCTTCCAGTTCCTTTCTCAGAGAATCTTTCAGTTGCAAGAAAATTCAGGTTAAGTGAGAAATGAAAAGATTTCTTTTATAAAAACCAAAGGTGGAGGAAAAAATTCCTTTCTAATTTCTATAAATTGGTAGGTTACAAGACAACTTACTTTTTCACGGGTTCGCTTAACCAAGGAAATCTTTGTATAGGCCATGCCCTTCAGAATTTTGAAAGGAAAAAATGAGCAAAGTGGTTGTTTTTCCCCTTCTGAAAGGAAGAGCATGCAAACTTAAGTTGATTTAGCAGGCAGATTTGGAGGCTGTGATTTCAGAAAACATTGCTGTTTTCACTTCTATTTTCCAGATGTATATTCAGCTAAATCAACATTTTGCTAAAATATCTTTGACAGTTGTCTAAAGAGCATGTATTAATAATTATGGGCTGTCTATTTTGAGAAAGAGATTTGTAATTTTTGGTTGTGACTCTGTTGGGATAAAGTTTGCAATAGTCAGAATGAACAATTAAATATAAACTTAGAAGAAACTGGAAAAATATCGTGAGATTTAGTATATTTTTGAGAAAAAATATACTTTGCATCCCAGACAGTGTCCTAGATGGATTTATTTTGTGCTTGTTGGAGATGTGCACTCCTTTAGGTTACACAGGTTGCTGGATTTAGGAAGACAATACTTGTATCTCTTTAGGATGTTAAAGAATCATGTGGGCTAGGCAGGGATGGGAGACTTGAGTCTATGCATAGCAGTCACAGACACTTGCCTAAGTCAGTTCGGGTGGATAGCTTGAATCAAATATGTTCATTTCCCAAAAAGAGGAGCATAACTCATCTTTGCCTCAGAGATGTGTACTAAAATCATGACAACAGAATCATTCTCATGGTCAAAAGCTCGTCAGAAAATCTTTCCATTGGCTGACAGTAGAGAAAGTCTCAGATGTTGAGCTCACACAAAGATGAGTGCATTGTACTTGAGATAAATGTAAGATGCCTGTTCTGCTGAAATCCTGGGAGAAGCATTCATGGACCTGCAGGATTTGGCAGTGGTGAGGATGTT
Organism: Megaceryle torquata; assembly: GCA_024611175.1. Lineage (NCBI taxonomy): Eukaryota > Metazoa > Chordata > Aves > Coraciiformes > Cerylidae > Megaceryle > Megaceryle torquata. The sequence goes on along the minus strand of JANIJG010018326.1, from coordinate 131,831 downwards.
TAAATAGAACTTTCTGTGAGCTCTTTGCATGGCTTTTGTTATTTGGTGGACATAGCCTGAAGTCCGTCAACAGAAATGAAAAATTCTTGTATGTTCAGATCCCTCACAAATATTACTGAAGTTCCACGTATGTTGTGGCTTTCATTGACACAGGGCACATTACAGTGCCCTGTACTTGCACTGGTGAGGCTGCAGCCTGGGTACTGTGTTCAGTTTTGCGCACCTCAGTATAAAAGACATTGAGGTGCTGGAGCAGGTCTAGAGAAGGGCAGCAAAGCTGGTGAGGGGTCTGGGGAGAACATATTTTATGAGAGGCAGCTGAGGGAACTGGGATTGTGTAGCCTGGAGAAGAGGAGGCTGAGGGGGGAAACCTTATTGCTCTCTACAATTACCTGAAAGGAGGTTGAGGTGAGGTGGGTGTTGGTCTCTTAAGTACCTGTGATAGGGAAAGAGTTAATGGGCTTAAGTTGCACCAGGGGATGTTTAGATCGAATATTAGGAAAAATTTCTATACTGAGAGAGTGGTGAGGCATTGGAACAAATTGCCAAGGGAGGTGGTGAAATCACCATTTCTGGAGGTGTTCAAAAAATGTGTGGATGTGACACTTCAGGACATGGTTTAGTGGTTATGGTAGTGTTGGGTTGATGGTTGGACTTGATCTTGTTCCTCTTTTCCAACCTTAATGATTCTGTGATTCTATGGTACATCTTTTTTTTCTGCCTTAATAATAAAAAAGATAAAGTAAAAGGAGAAAGTTTCTTCTTGCGATGAATTCTGAGCACAGTCAACATTGCCCACTCCCATCCATCAGTTCTCATCCCTGTGCGTTTAGCTATTGCGTTGCCTTCTGCCTCTTGCCAGCAGTGCTGCCCTGCCTCTCTTTGAGTGAGGAATGCTGTTCTGGGACATCCTCTTCCTGTAACCCCTCTGCTGATGACCCAAATAGAACAATGTCTTGTAGTTACAAAACTTGTTTAATTTTTATTTCTAGCCACGTTTTCTGGATCATAGATTGTTTGAAGCTGCCATCGTTTTATGAAAAGTGTAGCAACTTTAAGTACTCTCCCCCGGCCTTTTCCTAAAATCTTCTCTACATGTGCTGTTGTGCTTTCAACCCATCTGACTGAAGAAGCCCGTGGCCCTTGATGCTATTTTATAGCATATATACATATATATAAGTTTAAAATTGCTACTTGCTCCATGTAAGGGATATTTTCTGAGTTGTTCAGCCCATAACTGGCAAGCCCTCTGGCAGAGCTGCCTTTGTGAGGGTGCAGTTTTCTGTTGTGGCTTCTGCCTGGCCAGAGAGTAGGGTGGGTGGGGTGAGGATGCTCCCCTGTGTTTTTCTGTAGGTGCTGGAGTGTCTTTCAGCAGACCCAGAGTGAGCCAGGGTCAGTCCCATGTCCAGTCTGGCTCCTTGGATATTGCTGTGATATAAATAGAAACGTGAGGGTGGCACGAAAAGTCATCTTCTCATATTCATTAAATATGTCAGTGGAAATACTCTCCTCATCTTATACAATGTTAAAACTAATTCAGCAAATGTGAACATTTTGTATCTGTTTCAAGGCATCTGTAAGAGTAATTTTTGTAAGAGGGAGCAGAGATGATGCGTGTGCTACAACAGTCATTTGATATGATCTAAACCAGTAATTCCAGTCAGCGTTTGTCAGACATTACAGTGTTTTCAGTGTAAAAGTTGAATGACTAGACCTCAGCTTTTCTGAAGCTTGAGGATTGGCAACCTTGTCAAGTATGGGAATTGTGTCCTAAAAGCATCTTGACAGCACTGCAAGTGCTGCAGAAGCAGCAAAGCCACATGTAAGCAGTGTATAGGTTGCAAGGACTTTTAAGGATTTAAAAGTCCTGAATGAACAAGTTTTAATTTGGCCACAGATGTCGAATTCAGTTTTTTCTCCCAGTTTGTAATATGAACTCTTGTTTTTGGAGACCTGTCTAATGCTGTAAGTGTAGTAGGAGGCTTCCAGCTTGAAACTCTTAGTTCAGTGCTCTAGGAGTACATCTGGGCTTTCTGCTTTAAAACTACCATCCTTGCTTTTGGTGCCTGATGCAGCCTTTCCTAGATTTCTGTACAGCAATCGTCTGCTTAAACATGAAGTCCTATGTTGAGAGGGGCATTTAGTTCCCTGTGCTGTAGGATGAAGAACACATTAAGTGCCCCCTGTAGTGTGTGGGTGTCTGCAATGACTTAGTGAAAAGGCTTTGAAAAGTGTGTTTGAGGTCTTTGTTGAAGAGTGAAGCTGCATTTTGAGTTCAGACCTGTCCTCAAGGATGTTTTCAGGTGATGGCCATGCCAACATGGTTCGAAGTCTTTGGTGGTGGACATGTTGGCATTTAAGCAGATATCAGAAGGAATGTATTGTAAAGTCAGATGAAGTTATACTCATTGGGGGCAGGACTTAATGAGGTGAGAAGAAATAAGAGATCTCAATGTGGTATCAAATTCTAGACTTATGATTTGAAGATCAGAAAAGACCATTATGATAATCTAATTCAATTTAAATAAATGCCATCAGTAGAGTATTACTTTGGCCTCTATGAAGCACATGTGGTGTCTTGGATCTGGAATATTTTGTGGATACACATTGTAATGGAAAAAACTTCACATGATGGGGAATCAACCACTGTTTTTGGTAAGCTGTTCCAGTGGTTATAATTACTCTAATGTCTATGCAGTATTTGTACCCTGAATTTATCCATTTTTTTGGCTTCCAGCCAATTAACCTTGTTATACCTCTGTCTCTTGAGTGGGTGGTCAACCAGTCTCCTGTCAGTTCCTTCTTCATCTTCATTTTCAGAGTTTGCATAATTGAACAGTTTTAATTTGCGGCTGTTGAAGAGGGTGAATTGATTTAAATAATTTTGACTTTAACGGACAGGAAAACTTGATTTAAATAACTAACCAGCTTAAATATCGTTTGGTTTCTGCAATTCTTACTGACTTTCTGCTCCCAGTGGCGTCTGTAGGGTAAGTGATTTTTAGTGTGCTGATATGCAGCAGATGAAATAGTCTTTATGCAGAGTATACTCAAATTTTTAGCTGAGAGAATGCATTGTATGCATACCTGTGTTTAAAAAGTGTGTGGAGTTAATGTTCATATACTAAGTTTCAATTTTTACATGTTTAATATTACAATATAGCTGGTGATTTGTTTCTTATTTGCTAGATGGTCTAATTTTACTATTGACTTTGTCATCTGTATGTAGAAATTGGAACTCAAACTGTAGAAAACATCATTGATAATATTTGTATTCATGTTTTGATTTGTTTTTGATGTACCATGTTACTTTAAAAATCTCACTAAAATATTTGTGTTTAAAGCTAACTTTTATATCAAATAAAGGAAAAACAACACTGGGTTATTAGAAGAAACTCATTATTTATGTTTAAAATATCCTTGAGAGTTTTAGAACTGGTAGGTATCACCTGTTTTTCTCTTCCAGTCTTTTAATATAAACAAACGCATCTACCTAGTTTCTTTTGCTACCAGTAGAGCGTAGTTATTGGTCTGTGAATGAACTGAACGAGCTAGTTAGTAGTCTGTGGTGGTTAATAAGCTGTGAGAAAGAAGACACTCTATTATGAATCTGCTTATTGCTTAGTTTACTACGCTTCTGTTTTCTTTAATTTATGATTTTTATTGGGTTGGTATTTTCTTTGAAACCTCAACAGCACATGAGTACTGCTGGAGCATTGATGAAGGAATCTAAATTGGTTTCAGAATCTCAAATGTAATTTTGTTGAATAATTTAAATTGGTCCAAATTTTTGATTAGAACATATAATAATGTTGCAGGAAAAAAACAAAACAAAACATTTCTTTACCAGACAGGCTTTGGAGCACTGTTGGTTAGCCTGCTGCTTCTAGGAGTATTAAACATTGTCAAAAGGTAGGAGTAGCCATCTGTTCTCATTTTGTGAAGCTGCCTATGAAAATAACTTGTCAAAATATTTCACTTATTCTCAGCTGATGGCACTGACACTCCATTTCTCAGGTGCCTTTTCAGACGTGTCTATTCAGTGTGTTGTAGCTGAAGTATGAAATATGAGATGCTCATTGGTTAGAGGTACCAGCTGAGCGTGGCCCAGGCTCAGTGTTTGGTGTGCTTACCTTGTGCTGCACTTCTCAGACCTTTCTATCTCTTGCTTGCTCTGTTTTTCCTGTATTTTTGGAGGATCATTTCAAATTTAATAATGCTGTTATGTGGACAATACATTCCTTCCTTCCTTCTCCTCAACTGCTTTTCGTTAATTATGCCAGTCTTAAAAGAGTAAGAATGCCAGGTGATTTTGCTGAGCAGCTTGGAAGAGTTGTAGTCTTTCACAGTGATCTTAACATTGAAGTCCTACTGGTACTCAAACAAACCAGAGCTCTTCCCTATAATTACTACATCCTTTTTGGAGATTTTCTTCCATGCTTATGTATGTACTGCTCCCTTTCCTTAGTCTTCTCAAGGAGATATAATTATGTGCTAAAGCTTAATTTCTACATGTTCTGACTTTAAAATTGTTATTATAGGCAACATTTTATAAGGAAACCAAACTAGAGATGGGCCTTTCTCATTTTTTTCCCCTCTGCCTTCTCCCTAACTTCTTTGTAACTGAAGGCCAAAGCGAGATACACTTTTTGCCAGCTTTTCACTGTATATTTCTGCTCAGTGTGATAACTCCATTTCCACTTGTATTTCTCAAGGAAGTGGGCAAAATAATGTAGGACATAGAGTTATCCAAAAATAGTATGATTGGAAGTGTAATTCCCTTCCTCATGCTCAAAGAGGGAAAAGGGAGTGTGTTGGCTGGGTCACTTTCTTTTTGGAAGTTGATGTAAGGAGTGCAGATCCTGTGAGAAGGATCAGGGTTGGGAACAAAGACCATTGTGCAGTGTAGCCCCGTGGAGCAAGTCAGAAAACTGAGAGGTGGCAGTCAGGGGAAAGGTTTTTATAATGTTTCAAGCTGCCTGAGAGGAAAGTGAACCAGGTAAAGAGTGCTAGAAATACATTCAGCATGATAGAGGCTCTCTGCCAAAAGAATTATCTACTTACGCGCTTGAGAGAAGTCCAAACGGGTGTTTACTTATCTGTGTTTTTAAAAAAGAAAGCAAAACACATTGTAAAGCTAATTTTACACACATCCCATACACCGCTGCTGCTAAACTTAGTGATCAGTGGGGAATCTTTACCTTTCTTAAATCTATTATATCTCTGGTCATTTGTTACTCCCAGCACTTGCTCTGGCTCCTCCTCCTGACAAACTCTTCTCCAGTGTACACTGCAGGGTCTTCGTTTAGGCTTCCAGTGGGGTGCTTGAAGTAGACTTGTGCATTCCTCCATTGGACTTAGTAATATCCATAATTTTTATGTTCTTTACGAATCACCAGTTTATTAAGAAATAGCCCCTTGCAGTCTAGCAGCAGTGTGTGAGGCTTGTCAACAGCTCTCCACGGAGCTTTTGAACTTTGTCTTCTAACTACGGCTCTTTGCGTACCAAAGAAGAAAAGCGAACGTAAAGCGTTTGAGGTCATAAGCTTAAATTCCTTTCTCTGCAAAGGCTAATAATGAATTAATTTTTTACTGAAGTGGAATTTTTAGATGTTGTTTGTTGTTCTTCACCAGTAATGTAGCTCTTGTTTTCTCCGTGCAGTATCTATTAGCCTTTTGATATTTTTTTTTCTTTTCTCTTTCAAGTTGTTGGTTTGCTGTGGTGGTTTTTTTGGTTTTAAATGCAGAATCAGTTTCCATTGCACACAGTACTAAATATAAAAAAAACCCAAAACCAAACAAACCTACCATTCTTTAATTTATATTTTCATGTTATAGGTGATACAGCATGTCGTAGGTCCCTGGAGCCCTGAATTTCTGCTGAAGATTTATTGCAGTAGTTCCTGAAAACACTGCGGTGAAGCAGTAACTCCTTGGTTTCTGGGTTGGTGCAGGACACAGATGGAGCTTCATGTGACGTCTTGGTGCTGGTGTCTTCTGTTACCTTTAGGAAAACTTCTGGTACCTCACAAGTTGTCTCATGGGAAGCGAATCCATTTCTTTGGTTTAGGTTAGGATGTCAGGTGCTTTTTATGTTCTGCTTCCCAGTAAGTGGGACACCCGAGGTTCTAGGTGACCATGACTTCATTTGCTGTCTAGCAGGAGGGTCTCTTGAGCTTTTTTTCTCCATGCACTCTGTGTGAGGACTGCCTTTGGTACGTGTCCTCATGTTAGTTCTGGCACCAGGATCTTGGGAGAGTAGTTCTGCTCTTTGCCATCTGTTTTCCAGTTGTGCTGTTAGACTCTGTGTGAGTCTCCCTTTTCTGGGATGAAGGCAGGTTGAAGGGGAGAGAAACAGTTACTAACTTAAGGAGTGGAGGGAGGACAGAGGTGGTCCAAGAGAAGTAAATGTATGTGTGTGTTTCATTAGCAAGTGGTGGCAAAATAAAGCCCATTGCTGCTCAGCAATGACTTAAAATCTTTTGAAAACTTATTTTCTGCTGAATCTGTTTTCCATGCAGCAAACTCTTACCGCAGCACTAGTTATTACTCAATCAAGATCTTGTCCATTGCTAACATCTCAGTCATCACCTCTGGAATGACATTTTTTATACTGCAGACAGCTTTGAGGTTTTCTGTTAGACAGGTAATGGTTTTCACTGCTGGCCACAGAAGTTTACAGGACTGATGTGATACCTGGTATATTGAGTAAAGTGATTCTGTTGAGATGGGTTCCTTTTAGTTGTTCAAACAGTCCTCTGTTACAATGTCAAAGTAGTCTCCTGGCTGCTCCTAGGCCTGTTGAGAACCTCTGGGTTTATTTTGTGTGTTGTTCTTCATCGGGGACCTTTGTGGGTTGCAGATTCATGGTTGGATGCAGTAAATTTTGTTACAGTCAACGTTTGTGGATTCAGCGCGATGCCTGTTACACCAGGAAGAGGTTGAGGTGCTTTCTCAAAGGGCTGATCATGTTTCTGTTGTTACCCTGAGCCGCCAAAGAGCATCTATGTCTTATCCAGTGTTGAGCTTGAGCGAACAAAATGCAACATCCTGAGGAGCTTTGGATACGTGTTTCGTGTATTAAACAGTTCTCAAGGGCATTTTGTAGGTAGATGCAAGCAGATGTGAGAATGCGATGTGTATTTTTCTCATGTGGATTCTTCTGGAGAAACTTCAGAGTCTTTGTTTTTGAGCAAGAATGTTTGGATACATAATGCTCTTTATCATTTAAAATCGTATTACCCGGCTTTTTGGAAACAGAACCTCTAACAGACAGGAAAATAGATTTCTTTGTTACTTTGATCTGTCCTCAGGGTGCAAGAACACAGTTCTATTGTTGCAGGCATTTTGTTTTGAAGTTTTAAATCTTCGTGTTAATCAAAGTGGAATTCACAGGTTTGTTATTTCTACTTAATATCAGGCTTTACTTTTTCCTCCTCTCTTCTTTAAATAGAGATGTTATGTCATTGCTGCTTCACTGGTAATTTTGCTTTTTCCAAAGATCCCATCAACAAAATTACTTTGAGTGTATTCTGTGCTCCTCACCATTTATTTTATGTCTGCAGGATTCAGTAAGATAGTCATACCTTGAATTGATTTAAATACCTGTCAAATAAGAAAAATAATAGAACAAAAAATGAAGTAAGGAGCATTCTATTATAACATGCTCCTCTATCCCTAGATTTGATCTCTGTCTTCATTAGCATTTGAGCTTTACCATAAGATGCATAATACATTTTTAGAGAGGGGGGTGAGATACATTTGGACCTCCACTGGTGGTGTACTGGCTGATAGTTTGGAAGTCATTTAAGAAGTGCCTCATTTTTACATATGCAAAATGGATGTAATAGTGGTTATATGCTTGTCTCAGGTGGTAATGTCCACAGGGATTTCTGTAGATGCTTGCTACGTATGTTGCTTTGGTAAGGCTGATGTTGGTTTTGGAAGATGTAAGAAGTGTAACTTCTTTCCTTTGTCAGACTGAGAATAACTTCTATGAGCCCTGTAGCCATGAAAAGTATATTGAAGGAGGCTATTTGCAAGAGGTATTACCCACTTGGTTTCCTTGGAAACATGAAACATGATTTACAAATATTGACTTGAGAAAGCTGCAGCTTAGAAGAAATCCTAAACTGTTGGTTCAGGCTTTTAAATTAATATCTCTGAAGAGTTTAGGCGATATTGAAAGTTACTATATGTCCATGAAATGATATTTAGAATCATTCTGCGTTTTTGTGCTTCTTGGTATAATAGCTAATTCTGGATGCTGGAGGACTGGAGGGAATCTGAGAGTTTTGCTGGATAAGGAGCACTGAAATGGATCTGTGGATCCAGTTTCACCTCTGTTAAACGGTCCAACTCCCGCTGGAGTTAACAAATTAATGCTCTGAAAAATCAGGTTGTTAGTGCCTTAAAACTGAAGGGCTACAACCCGGAATGTTTTCCTCTTGGTGCAGTTAGATGCTGTAAAACAGCATTCATGTCTTTAAAATGTTTCAGAACTCTGTGGAGTGTGGTTTGTTATGTTTATGCAAGATTGTGTGATAAACTAAGTAAATTACATTTACTGGATAACTTTATTATATGGGAATTTTCATATACACTTATTTTTAGAGGCTGCTGATTTAGTCTTGCTGAGCTTGTTAAGGTTTTCAAAATGAAATCTCCTTTATATCCCTGGAGTATTTTATTAGATTATCCTGAAGTTAGTGTTGAGATCCATGGAAAGAGGCATCTGTATTGGAGAAAAAAAAAGCATATAGCCGAGTGTTGCATACATGTGATGGGTGCAGAGTTATATACAGAGTGGAAAGAGATTGCTTCTGTGTATTCATTAGCGAGAGCAGATCTTTGTTCAGTCAATTGGAGGTGCTGCTGGCTGTGGTTTTAGTTGTGCTTCTCTTGGTGACAGAACTGGCTTATGCAGTCCCTATTGCCACCCATTTCCTGTGGTTCATGTCCCTCCATCACTCATACTGCTTCTGCTGTCAGTGGACTGGACTGGATCATGAAGCTTCCCTAACTTCTTGGGGTTTATTGATTTATTCTTAACTTGGGTTATTTGCCCAGTTCATGCCCCAAAACAGCTATGGCTTTGCAGGAGCGGACCAGGTGGTTGGAGGCTACTAGTGCTGCTGTCAGGAAAACATCTCTAGCCAGTTAGGAGCATGACAGCCTTAGGTCTCTAGTGGTTTTTAATTCAGAGGAACACCTCCAGAGCTGAGGTGAGGGGGGGGAAAAGTCCATCCTATGTGTGTTTGTCTGCTGGCTGTAGTGATAGTTGTTTCATGGCTGTGAGAAGATGTCAAGGCACAGTTTTTAAGGTGGTATGATGTATTATGATGAAGAAAATATGCTCTTGGAAACAGAGTAGGCATGCAAGCTGTGTACTTCTGTTTTAGACCTGAGTAAGATTGTGTGTGTCTCAAATTGTTGAATTTTTCCTCCCAAATGTAACACATGTTTTATGAAAAATATTATTACTCCTTAGAAACTGTGTTTCTCCTGGTGATTATAAAGGTGTTGATGGTGAGTGGCATTTATGGTGAGTGGCTTAAGGTAGCCTTATGGGGCTACATTAAGGCAAGATGACTCCAGGTCTACCTACACCTGGGACTCAGACTCAAAGAATGGTAGGGGCTGCAGGGGGATTTTACACTGGAAATAGGAGGTGAGGTGCAGACAGGCAGCTGCACAGGTAGGTGGTAGGGAGCAGGTCCTAAATTTCCAGAGGCATTGACAGTGTAGGCAAGCAAGGACCACTGAAAATGGTCAGTGTGTCACAGATAAGACCGCTATGTCTTGTTGGGACTTGACATTAAGAGCACATAGGAGACCACAGAAGACCTCCACGTATGGGCCAAGTGTTGCTGCTTTTCACATCAAGCCAGTTTAACCGAGGTGAAAGGCTTTGTTTAATGCTTCTCTAAATTAGCAACATCCTGAAGGTTACAAGGATGTCTCTGATGTGGTTGCTGGGGAAGGATTCAGCTGCATTGTTCTCCAGTGGCTGGTTCTGGCAGATGAAAGCAGCTTGCTCTTGTGACTTACCACTTGCAACGGCTGTGGATTATAGTGACAACGGCTGTGAGATGGCAAAGAGATAAACGAACAGGAGGAGGCTATCAAGGACCTATGGAAAGAAAGTGCCTATGTAGAAAATAAGCATATAGTGGAAAAAGACAGTGATGCAGAATCCCATGGAGGCTCCTGCTGTTGGCAACTCCTGTACAGAAGCATTAAACTGAAGAGAGGTCAGTAAATCAGAGAGAAAGGTTTCTTGGTTAGTGTTTGCAGAATGAAGACAGAAAGGAAGGTGCTTGATGAGTCTTATGGTGGGGTGTTTTGTTTGTTTGTTTGCTTGTTTTTAAAATCCACAGGTAATAAACAGAGAAGGTAGAGAGTTATGTATGGCTGAAGGCAGAAAGCAGGTATACAGTCATTCGTTGAGGATCGTGGATACGCATCAAAAAAAGTAAGCATAGCAGTTTAAGATGCCAAAGCATAGATACTGACAGAAAGGAAGATCATTACATCAAATGAACTGCACTTGTGTAACCAAAAAAACTACACGGATTACTGCAAAGTCAGTCAAGATGAGAATAAGGATTTGCAGCATAAAAGTTCTGTTTAAAGTTATGATTGTTTTCATGTAAAGCCATCGTGCCAATACAAACTTAATTTCACACTACAGGACTGATTATAAGATAAATGCCTCCAGATGAAAGCTGCAGAGAAGTCACTGCTCTTAAACTTAGGAGGAAGAAGGGGTAACTGCAGTGAATGTGTAGAGAAAACTCTCAGAATATGAAAATAAAAGATGGCAATATATGAGATGGCAGTGTGATACTGCTTTTATTTTGAGAGGATTATTTTGGATTCTTTCATAATATGATAAATGTGTTCTGAATATCACTCACTTTAAATCATTGTACCAGTAGCCATGTGGATAAGGTATGCAGCCTCTAAGGCAGCAGCTGGGGAAAAAAAAAAAAAAAAAAGAGACCTTTAGACCCATTGCTCTTTTCTGACTTCTTCTGATGTTCCAGGATGTTGTCAGTAAATTGGTGGTTGCAAAAACTCAGTCCTGTAGAAACATCAGGGGAACTTTAAATTTTTATTTATTTTTTTTCCCAGCAGAATAATGATACTGTGCTCAGCTTTAGACTCCTTGTTGTTTCTAGCAAGTATAGGTAGATTTTAGAAATAGTTATGTGATATTTATTTAGCTGTTGCTTGTATAATACTGGAGGCTGAATTTCCCTCACCTTTGCAGTGGCTCCAACGCAGCATCAGTGTCAGTCCTTAGACATGTTGTATAGACTTCTGTGAGTAAGGTGATGAAAGAAGTGAGAGATGACATTAGTCACAGATAAGGAGAAATACCAACTCGAGGAGAAAGCAAGTATCTCTTTCTTATTTACCTTCAGCCTGTAATGTGTGTGAATCTCTGACTATCAGCCTGTTCTGTGACTGGGCTTGAGAGCTACAAGGTGTTAAAGCTTTCTGAACAGTGCACTTGACTGCTCTGTAGCCTGATGTGATGAAAGAAATAAAGTGCTATTTCTGCTAAGGGGAAGATGGAGACTTCTGTTTCCAGCTCCAAGACAAAAGTGAGGAAGAGAACTGATGGTAGAACTGGCAAGGCCCATGAAGTCATCCTCGTTGACTGAAAGGAACGAATTGTTCTGGACTCGTGTCACATTTACTTTGGGTTAAAATCTGCACCCTGTATGACTTGAAAATAAATGCAGTGAACAGCAGTAGAATAGACTGGGCATAGGTAGATAGTAAAGTTAGTGAGAGAATAGGGAATACTGTATTTAAGAGGGAAAGATTCATGTGACAAAGGGAGTCTTATGGAAAAAGCCCAGTTTTAATGGACTCTAAAAACATCTGAGATACTGGCAGCCATCCTCTTCAGTTAGCAAACAATGGAAGCATGTCTGTGCAAAATGAGAATTGCATTTGCTTGGCCAGCTTTTTTGAACTGAAACATTGAAGGTGTTGTGAAATACCATAGAATGTACAAATGAACATGTTTTCACAAAAATCACTTTGCAGCATATGAAGGTTGCACATAGAGTGCAGCTGGGGAGGCCATATGAAAAGAGGAGTGAAGCTGGTTAAGAGTGGTTGGCTCTGTTTTGAAGAAATATGACTTTCCTGTATACCTAAGAACTTAAACCATTCTCCAGGCTTGCTAGACGTAGTTTGTGTACCATGGTGCACCTCACTTAGTCATGATGACAATTGCAAACTCAAGAATGTTGAGACTTAGGGGACAAGATTCAGGAATGGGTTCCAGACTTGTGAATCTGGTCTTAATTGCATAGTTTTAAGTATTTCTCTGTGTGGTTGGGTGACCTGGAGGTTGGAAAGGAGAGGAGGGAGTTGGGCATCTGCTTCTTACTGAGCTAAAGTTTTTTTGTTTATGTGTTTGTTGTTTCTTGTTTGGCTTGGTTTGGTGTTTGTGTTTGGTTGGGTTTGGTGTTTGTGTTTCAAACTGAATCAGTCATTGGACTAAATGGTGGAAGAGTAGATAGGGAAACAAAGTCCTTGGAAAGACATGAGCAATCAAGGAAGGGGAGCTGCCAGAACCAAGGGAGGACCAAAGGAGTGGCTTTCATTGTGGGGGGCTAATAGGAGGTAGAGTGGGCCGCAGCATCTGGAGGCTTCCTACTGATACAAGAATTGGTTGAGTTCCTGCTTGCCAATGGGCTGTTCAGGACAATAACAAAGAGTAACAGAGAAGACCAAAAGACAGCGAGACCCAGGTGTGCTTATGTAATACCAAGGAATGAGGGAAATAAGGTTGTGCCTCAGAAGAGTGAAGCTATTTCAAGTGCTGCAGTAGCAGTGCCAGGGCACTGCCTGCCTTCTGTGCATGGTGGGTACTGAAAGTATGCATTGGCGAGTCTTGGAATTCACGGCTGAAGAGCCTGATCCTTTGCAGGGTTATGCCCGTGTTGCTTGGCTGTAAGAGCAGCAATTTGCCTAGAGCTGTACACTTGTGCAGCATCTGGCCCTTTGCTCCTGGTTCCATCTCCTTTCCCACTCAGCAGCAGAAATAACCTCATCGTTATGAAGGTCTAAAGAGCATGTCTCTCTGAAACACAAGTTCTTGGGCACTGGAGTGGCCGTACTGTACAAACAGAGAAAAAAAATGTGTCACAGGAGTAAGAAAGTGCATTAATACTGGATGTACTGGAAGTTTAAACAGTGAAGCTCTCACTGTTTACACAGTAGATAGAGGATTATCTATTAGAGGAAATAAACCATTGCATGTTAAAATAGAAAACAGACACTGAGGGATTTTTTTGAAACAACTGTGCTTGGAAAAAAAAGTCAGGTCCTTCAATTTGCAGGCAGCAGGGACATTGCATAGTGGAGTTTTACTCTTGATACAAGCAGGTATCTACTTCAGTCACTAGCAGCATTTTGTGTGGGGAGCGTGGTATTTCAGTCAGTGTGTCCTGAATGTCCCTGTAGGTAAACTGAAGTTATTCCTTCATAGTTTCATCATACTGTTTGGATTTGTAATAGTGAAAACCCTGTAGTTTGTAAACACTCTGGGGACCTTTTTTGCTGATTTCTTAGATACTAAAAGCTAACTTAAGGGTTTTAAAGGCTTGGTTTTTAAAACTACTGCATTTGAGTGTGGTATTATGTGTATACCACAGTAGTTAGTGTATACTACACTTACTTAAGTGCAGTATATATAGATGGCTGTAAACATACAAATTGCTGATTTTCGTGGTTTATAATTATGTCTGGGCTTTGAGGTATAAAAAAAGGTGGGTTTTTTTTTTTTTGTGTGTGTGTGTGTTGGGTTTTTTTTTTTCATAATTGAAAATCTGAGTTGAGATTACTTCCTCATCAGCAATAAAAGTGCAGCAGGTAAGTAGAGGCCTCCGTTCATGTGTGTTAACTGCATTGCCTTAAAGAAATGCAGGTGATACAAAGAAATACAGACACTGGTGTGTTGTCTGCTTTCATTTCACTATATAAGAGAATAGATGACTTCAATAGGAAGAAAAAAAAATATGCAAAACCGGGAAAATATGGGTACTCAGCACTGTTCATCTTGCCTGAGTATAATATGTAGAAGAAATGATTGATTCAAGCTTACACTTGCATTCTTTATAATGCTTAGAAGTTCCTTCTGTCTTGTTGTCATATCTTCCTTCTTAATTGGTCCATGTATAATTTCTTTCTCCTTTTTTTTCTGTGGCCTTGTTACACTGTCCTTTTTTGTTTGCGATTTGAAATCTAACCAGGCAGCTGGGCAGCAGCCTTCTCCAAATTTACTTAACAGTGACTGACTTCTCCTCTATCCCCTCTTTCCCATCACCAGTGCAAATTAAAAATGCAGTAGTGTGCAGAGGAAGATAAAAACTGGGAAGTGTGGGAATGTAGGCAGGGGCTTTTCATCCCTGATACGGGTTTTCTGTACACATCTGGGAAATGTTTCTAGCATTCATTCTACTTTTGCTCAAATACTGATGACAATACTCGAGGGAGGAGAGTGTTCTTCTAAAGGTACTAAAACTGGAAGTTAGATTAGATTGGCTTGAGGTGGTCTGGGTGTGGTCCAGATGTGCAGAGTGGTTTCAGCTCACTTACTGAAATAGTAAAGTTAACCTGAAAATTTACCCACAAGATACCTGAAGTTGAGTACCAAAATGTGTGCGCGCTCTTGAAGCAGTTCAGCTGCTGGCATTAGTCTTCACACCACCAGACTGAAAAGTGGTGTGCACATATTTGTAAACAAACAGGGTAGTTATGAGAAGCATTCTTTATAGATGGCTATCCTTAAAAGTTAGTTCATAAATAAGTAACTGGAAACAATTATTACCCTTCCACATCTGGGAGTAAGCTGAGAGGTAACCAAACAAGTTACTTGCGTTGCATCCTTTGCATTTTTGCTCACAGGCAAGCTTGGTTTAATGTCAACTCCAAGTAGGTAGCAGTTATTCTTTTTCAAAAAGTGATTACTTCATTATCAGCAGTACAAACTGTGAGTGGTATGAGATGTACCTCACATTGTCACTGGAAAGAGTTAGGAAGTTTTACCTGGATAGTGGTTTCAAACAGATGAAAATGCGATTCGGGTTTTAGCGCTTGCAAACCGTAGCATAGCAGTGACAAGGAGCTGAAATCCCAGAGAGGCTGACTTTGAGGAGTGTGTCATTTCTGTTGGTGATTCTACTAGAATGAAGTGAGAGAGAAGCGCTTTGATCTTTCTCTCTGGATACCAAATACATGAACACATACCGTGTTTCTGTTTTGTGCATCAGGGTTCTGCTAAACTGAAATTAGAGAAGTGGAGTTTTAAACCTGGTTGGTTTTTTTTTTACTGAACTATATCAAGAGTTACAGTGCATCCAAACGGATTCTGTTCAGTAAGCCTTTCAGAAGTGTATGAATACTATGATCACTGTGTTCACCAAGATCTTTCCTGCAGGTTTGTTACAATTAGATCAGTACCCAAAGCACACCAGTTTTGCTAACAGTGTTGCCTGATCAGAAGGCCGTGGAGAATGACACAGAATACATGGGTGGTCCCTTTGAAGGGAAGCTGATCTCCTCGTTTGGGTCTATCCAAAGACTCAGTGACTGTTTAATCTGCTTGGAGAGCACTAAACTATTCAATTATGTTAATTAACGATTCTGCATCATCACAGAGTTGAGCTGTGTTTTCCTTCTTCTGTGGGAGAATACTGTCCATAAATGCATCATAAATGTTTCACTTTCACATAATTTATTTGTACAAGCAGTAGTTATAGGTCAGGATCCCTTTATGGTATGTGGTCCACAAAAAAACCTCCTCTAAGAGTCTTGTAAGACAGCTGGCGGTAGATGGACACAAGCAGAGTAAGGGGAGAGCAATGAGGGGATACCTAGCAAAAAAACCCCTAACAAACAAACAAAACTCACAACCACAAACAAAAAGCAATCAAACAAACCAAAACACACACACACACACAAACAAACAAAAAAACCGGGGAAAGAACAACCAACAAACAAAACCAAGAAAACCATGCAGACAGAAACATCCCAAACAAATCAGAACAAGCAGAAAAACAACCTAGGTCTCAGCACATCAGCATTGCGGAGAAAAAAGAGTTTGAAGAGGGACGGATGCCTCTTGTAAGGGACTAGGAAATGCACTATATTGCTCGTGTACAAATATATGTATAATCTATTCTATATGTATTGTACTTTATGTATATAAATACTCTTTTTCTGTGTGTTTTGCCTATCCTTCATTTGATTGTTGCTGTGCTGTACAAGAACTGCCTTGCTCTTTCCTGTATGTTTGTCATTTCCCTACAACTGGTGCTTGTGCAGTGGTGATGGTTCACTGCTCTCGATGCCTCTTTGCTCTTCTTGACCTACTCTTGTTTATCCTTTCTATGCACAAAGCAGCTCCTTGTATGAAATCTGCTTGAGATGCATCAAGATAACTTTTCCCTTTTAAAACCATATACAACCCTTTAAGGCTGGGGGGTGTGGGTTATTTTGGTTCCCTCCCACGCCCTCCTATCCTGTCCTTGTTCATTATGGCCATTCATTTTCCTCTTATTTCATTGGGCGGTATCCAGTCCAAATGATACATGCATACAAATCTGTGATCTTTGCTCAAACTTTTTATTTTTCAAGGAGATAACTTTTTCCCTTGCTATGTGATGATTATCTTCTGGTCTGTTTGTGTCTCTGTTGTGGCTGTTTTGTTGAGTTCGATTCCTCCTGAGTAAGGACTCTCTTTGGAGTTGATCTTAAAGATGGGTGCTCAAGAAAACAAACAAACAAACAAAAAACCCCAAACAAACAAAAAAAACCCCAACACAACCAACCCTGCTAACTAACCCATCAGTAAAAGCTGAAAAAGATGTAAGATTGCCAGAGGCTGGGAAAGATGTGGAGAGACAGGAGGCACAGAGGTAAGAACTTTGCTTCCCAGGTCCAGTGAAAACGTGAGCACGTGAGCTACATCGGTGGCAACTGCTGTGTTTTCTGCCCCCTTTTTGTGCTGGAGCTGTAGCCTGCTCTATAGGGGGATGCTTGGAGGCAGAGCTGGTCCCGCTGGGTTTGCAGCCCTGGGGGCAGTAGGTGGTGGTTTGGGTGGCTGTGGAGGAGAGGGCTGTCAGTGCAGCATCGAAGTGCAGCAGCAGCTAGAGTGGGAAAGGAGAAATTTGATGTTATCTGTTCTGCAATTGAGATAACAAAACAAAAAAAGGCACTGTTAACAGTTTAAGGACAGCCAGGAGGTTTTTACAGAAGTCTGGAAAATTTATGATGTTGTTGATAATAACATGTAAATCCTCATGCTTAACAAAGCTTTACTAGGCTATCAAGTGACATTAGCTACTGACATGGTGCTTAACTCTTATGCCATAACATGTATAGCTGAACAAGAAATGTGAAAAGTAGGCTTGAAGTTGTATTTTTGGCTGAAAATGTCATCAAAGAGGTGAAATGCCTTTTCTTTCTTTTTTTGCTTTGTCTGCATTACTGTTTGTGTAAGGATGTCTACAGGCAAGGCTGACGGGCCCAGGCCTGGTTGCATGCCCCGAATCATTTTCTGTGATGTGCTGTAATGGTTTGGTCCCTGTGGTTCCATGGTGCTGATGCTTTGTGTGCTGGAGCTCCTCATCTTGCAAAGGGGCCATGCTTCAAAGCTTGCTCCTTCCCCTCTGATTCACCAGCAGCAGCTGGGGCGCTGAAATTGAATCCCTCTATGTTGGAAGTAAAAAGAAAGTTGGTTGTGGACTGTTTTTAGAGAAAACATCAGGGACAAAGAATTTCCTCAAGGAGCCCAGAGCAGGATCTGGTACTTCCGAGCATCTTCGGAGGAGGGAGCAGGCGGGAGAGGGGAGGCAGCATCAGGCGTGCGAGGGCCAGCGTGTATGTCAGAGGTCACTTACATTTTCACCGATGGTAACTGGTAATTTTTTTTTTCAGATACATGATTTGAAAATGGGGCAGACAGATCCTAAAATTGCTCAGAGGGTTTTTTCAGAAGTAAAACTTGTTCTGGGATAGGTGGCAGCTTTGCCACATCTGATTTTTCACCTCCATTTTTCTGTGTCATTCAGTTGTCTTTAGTATGTGTGTAACTTCAGTGGGAATTAGAAACTTGGAATAGTTCAAAGTCGAACTTTTCCAGAACATGACCTCCACTGTCTCTGGCATGAGCACGTTCTGGCAGATAGGTATCTTACTTGGCAATTACTCCTGCTCAGCAATAACAAATGCAGCAAGGTACTAAAGAGCTTTTAATGCTCACTTCGAACAAGTTGATAAAACATGATGGAAATAAGCCAGAGAAGATGAATTGAGCGCAGTTAGTTAAAGGTACAGCAGCAAATCATGGTGGTTTTAGGTGTTGCCCATCAGCCTCATTCTCTTCTACTCAAAAGTACCCCTGTCGTGCTGCCAAGAAGTGGAAATAGTTTGTGAGTCTGATAGTGTGCGTTTCTCCCTTTACTTTCCTCTATGCAGTCACCACTAATCTTCATCCCGTACTGAGTTTGTGGCAGCGATCTCTGAAGGCTTCATGTTGTCAGTGGAGAACAGCCAGAGCCAAGTCCTCTGGTCACTCCTGTGCAGACAGCAGGAAGGTGTGCTGCTGGTGGCAGATTTCCCTTGCTGTGCTCTGTACTCAAACATCATAAAAGACATTAAGTGCCAAGAGTGCTTTGCCAGGAAACCATTGAACCTCTTGGGTTTTTATTTAGTTTTAATTTGAAGAATGGGAAATACTAAAGATCCTTTCACTAGTGGTCTTTGACCCATGTCTACATCCCCCTCTTTGTCTCCTGAGGAATTAAAGTCCTAGGTGCTTTGTGCAAATGATGTTTTCTCTAGGTTTTTCTCTTCTGAGTGCCAGGTAGTTCTGTTACCTTGCAGACTGCAAGGGTGAAAGATGTTCAGATACTGCAGTTAGGCATCTGGTTTAGCCTTGTTGCCTAGATGTCCTCTATCAGCAGTGGTAGAGACATCTCCAAAGGGTTTTTTTTCTCACAGCAGTCACAGAAATGGATCTTAAAAGAGGATAAGTTGCCATCTGGAGGTGGTTGTCTTTTTTTCCTTGACTACAGAGGGAATCTTGGACTGATAGCTTTAGTTAAGTGTTTAGATAGCTTATGTTAGGTGAGCTGAAATCCACCCTTATTTTATAGACAGCGGGATCAAGTGCACCATCAGCAAGTTCATGGATGACATCAAGCTGAGTGGTGCTGTGGATACACCAGAGGGATGGGATGTCATCCAGAGGGACCTGGACAAGCCGGAGAGGTGGGCCAAGGTGAACCTCATGAGGTTCAACAAGAGCAAGTGCAGGGTCCTGCACGTGGGCTGGAACAATCCCCGCTAACAATACAAGCTCAGGGAAGAGGCAATAGAGAGCAGCCCTGCAGAAAAGGACTTTGTGCTGGTAGACAAGAAGCTGGACGTGAGCAGCCAGTGTGTGCTGGCAGCCCAGAAGTCCAATCGCATCCTGGGCTGCATCAATAGAAGTGTGGCCAGCAGATTGAGAGAGGTGATTCTGCTGCTCTACTCTGCTCTGGTCAGACCTCAC
>JANIJG010018326.1:68231-109031 GCA_024611175.1 Megaceryle torquata | reverse complement strand
GTGAGGTCTGACCAGAGCAGAGTAGAGCAGCAGAATCACCTCTCTCAATCTGCTGGCCACACTTCTATTGATGCAGCTCAGGATACGATTGGACTTCTGGGTTGCAAGCACACACTGAAAAGCCATTTCTGAAGACCTCATTTCGAGTCATTTTGACTTGGAATAAGAAGTAGGCTCCAAAACCTAGCAGCTTTATCAGTGTCTCTGAAGCATCTCAATCATAGAATAATCTAGGTTAGAAAAGACCTTCAAGACTGAGTCCAACCAATAACCCTATTCCACAAGTCGATTGTAAACCGTGTCCCTAAGCACTGTATCTACACAACTTTTAAACGCAGCCACGGATTGTGATTCAACCACTTCCCTGGTCAGCCTGTTCCAATGCTTTTCAACCCTTTCCATGAAGAAATTCTTCCTTGCATACAACCTAAACCTCTCCTGGTGCATCTTGAGTCTATAGCCTCTTGTCCTATCACTTCTTACTTGTGAGAAGAGCCCAGCACCTACAGACTTCCTTCCAGGCAGTTGTAGAGAGTGATAAGGTCTCCCCTCAAGTCTCCTCCCAACTAAACAATCCCAATTCCCTCAGCCTCTCCTCACAGGACTTGTTCTGTAGACCCTTCACCAGCTTAGTTGCCCTTCTCTGGACCTGCTCTGGCACTACCACTTGAAATGGAGAGATGATTTGGAAAATGACCTGTGTGGTACTGTAGTGGTTAATTTAAATTTTTCACCTTTGTTTCAAACTTTTTTTTCCTTATAAAACCTCCTCTTGTAGTGGCACCAGTCTCTGCTGCCAGAGTAGTGATGTTTTCTGTCTGCATCATGACCACACCTGGGGCCTCATTGAAATTTTGCCTGAGTGACTCATATCCTTGGTAACCTGACCCTGAAAAAGTGTGGAATGGTCATGGGCCAAAAAAGCATGTTGACCGTGCCACCTGATCCGTAAATACAATTCCAGGTTGCTCCTCTCTGGCTTGGCATGCACAAGTGAGGTGCTGCAGTCCCCTGAAACACAGCTTCACCAGCTTGGGTGGTTGGGGTAGGGATGCAGCCATGGCAGGGTTGCTCTTTAGGCTCTGTCTGGAGGCAAGGCTGTGGAGTTGTGGTGCATCGTAGACGCTCTCACTCCCTGCTGATTATGTGTGTCGAGATGTAAAGCATGGATTGTAAAATATCCCCCAGTGATTTATGGTCCTGCTGCAGCGAAGTTTACTGACACAGATGTTCTTAAGTTTATTCAAGGAAGTTTATTTAACTTAAGTCATCATCTTCAGTATTTTGTACTGTTTAACAGGTTGAGTCTCCATCTCCTCCAACTCGTGAGTGTATCATGAGTGTTTTGGGTGCTTCCATTTCTGCAGGCTTTTCCTAACTGTCCTGTTGGGTTTTGGTATGCCCCATAGTTCTTGACATCTCTCTTGCTAGTTTGCCTCTCCAGAG
This sequence comes from Megaceryle torquata, assembly GCA_024611175.1. Classification (NCBI taxonomy): domain Eukaryota; kingdom Metazoa; phylum Chordata; class Aves; order Coraciiformes; family Cerylidae; genus Megaceryle; species Megaceryle torquata. Next base: position 107,585 of record JANIJG010018326.1, on the reverse strand, counting down.
TCTCCCTGCATTACAGCAGAACAGCAGCAGTGTGACATTTAGACTTGCTTGTCAGTTTTGGTGTTGTCCTCGGGTTTTCTGGACAGGAACACTTTGGCTCTGTCTGAAGTGACATAGCGAGGAACAGCAGCAGCACTGGGAGCATTTCTGTAGCTTGTTGTCTCACTGTATACTTGCTTGTGTTTGGTAAGGTTATTTCTGCAGTCCAAACTTTTAGGTTTTCTTATTTTTCTTTTCTTGTGGGGAAAATTAGTTTCTGGAAAACCAGGTGACACTTGTGAAGGTTTGCTCTTCGCCAGGCATGGGCAGATGTGTGGATTTTTCAGATTTTGTGTTCAAAAGAGTTTTCTTTTTTCTCGTATAGTCAAAATGAAAGTGAACATTCAGACTTGGAGGGGAGGAAATAATAAACTCACCCTTTTTACCCAGGAGCAGACTGCTGCTTCTGCCAGCTGGCCTCTTTGAGAGAGCCAGTGAAGCCGTCAAGCCCGTCTATTTTCATCCACTGACACAGTGCACTGAGGCAGCTGGAGGTGCAAGCACACAGCAAGCAATTTTTCTGTCCTTTGCTCCCCCAGCAGCAGAATTTTTTTTTTTTTTTTTTTTTTTTGTGATGATTGACAGCATCACCTTCTCAAGCTTGTTGAGGTTTTGGTAGAGGGAGTGATCTTAAGGGGCTGGGAACATCTCAGCCAGAAGCTTTGAAGGAGCACCTCAGCATTTGTCATCTAAAGAAGCTGGTAGCAGTCTCACATGTGCATAGCTCAGTGTGAAGCTGCTGTGATGCCATTGTTCAACTGACCGGGTCACTGTGGGTGGGTGAAATGGTGACCATCCAGGGCTGCAGGCAGGATCCTTGATTTAAACAACAAAATGGAAATTTTTTGACCAAGTAAAGGTCAAAAATGCTAAGGCTGCTGTTAGCTGACTTGATCCTGCAGGAGATGATCAGAAAAGTGGTACTGCCAGAAGTAGGATGCACATAAATTAGAATTTATCAGTGTTATAGCAAAACACACTTAATGTCCCGCTGTGCAATAAATGTATCCACTACAGGATCACCAAAGAGCGAGAAGATGCTCTACTTGTTCCTTAATTCATGTCTTTTCACCTAGTTAAAATAATAAAATGTCACATTTGTTCTTTATTGTTCACTTAATCAAGAGTTTTATCTCTTCTGCTTGTATCTGCAGGGTTAGAAGAGTGAATGATGCATAGGATCCTGCCTTAAGGATTACATATTTGCCACCACGGTGTATTTAAAGGTGCACTTCCATATTACGAGCAATTGGTGAAAACTGTTATTTCTGAAAGGTGAAAATGCTAGCTCTGAACTGCACACACAGGCGGGCAGGCTCTCAGCTGGCTTAGGGAAGAGGTAGGCTTTTTTTGGAGGCAGGCAGAGAGGCGCTATCTCACTGCAATGTGTAGTTAATGGAACTAGACAGGGTTGTGGCATGACTGCGTTCGGGGGTCACGATGGTGAAGGATGCCATGATTCAACCTGATGCAGCAGGAGAGCCTTGGCAGGAAGCCGCTGTGTTTATAGGAAGCAGAGTAACTACAACTGCCAGCGGCCTTGAAAGATTCCACTGTGACTTTTTCGTTCTGAATAGCAGGGACCACTGCCGCAAACTCGGGTTAAAGAAAAATTTACGTAATAGCAGGGGACACCACGTGAAGGAGACATGAGTTCTATCTCCCAACAACAACAAAAATTTCTGGTTGCAGTTTTCATAAGACAGAAAGGGATAAAAGATGAAATAAATCCAAAACACCAATTAATTATGATTTTTTTTTTTAATGTGTGATTGATGTTGAGAAGTAGGGAAAGTGGAAGGCCGCTGTTATTTCAGTTTATTTCAGTAGAAATGGAGAGGATGTAGTCTGCTGCTGCTTTGTTTGGTTAAAAAAAACAAACCCTTTCTTATCATTGGTTTTGTTCTGTAGCAGAAATCAAGTGGGTTTGTTTTTGGTTTAAAATGCTTTCTGAAAATGATAGGCTGCATTAGCCTGACTGTTGAAATAATGTCTCATCCTAAACATTTGACTGCCACATAAAGACATCTATCCTGCTTGAAGCCTGACTTGGAATTTATATTGAAACTGGTAAAGAAATGTCAGGTTTTGCAGTAATTTTTATTTTGTAGAGGAATGTGTTTTTCTAAGTGGAGGGAAATCCCTGAAACTTACGCATCTCAGTCAAGGTTGAACCTATCCCAGTGTGATGCGTGTTTTCCAGTGTAGGTAGATAATATTTATGCATAAAGCATCAAAAGTGAAGTTCCCAGTCTTTGGCTACGATAACAAATGAGGCATATGAGCCAGAATTTTTGGCTGATATGTAGCTGTGAAACAAAGTGTCAGTCAGTTTTGCCTTCTCAACATCATTTATGTGAAAACGGTTTAAGTTGCCAAAAATAAATGAAGAATTTTCGGCCAAGCTTTTCCACTGCAAATCTGTTTCTCTGTGGTGATGGAGGTATGGATTTAGCTTTTAACCTGCTATATTGTTCCACATAAGAGGTGGTATTAATCATACTTGGAAAAGAAGTTTTGTTTTCTTTGTTTGCTTTTCATTCTGCAGCCTTTTAATCTCTTTACTCTTTCTAGTCTTGGGTATGTTTTTCTGGTGCATAACTGTGAATGCTTAAAAGGATGCTGAACCTTTGTGGTACCAGGTTCAGTCCTGCCTGTTGTGTCTTCCCTGTATGTACCAACATTTGAGATTTCTGCCGTTTGGTAGCTCAGAGCTGGGCTTGCCTTGATCCTTGGGGGGCTGGTTGCCTGGCTGGCAAAGCTCAGTGCTCAGCGCTGCTTTTGATTTGCCTGTCACATTGCTCCTTGCTCTGCTCACCCCTCTTGGGGAGTCAGAAAAAGGGCAGCCTGTCCCTGCTGCCCTTTGCTAACCTGCCACAAGCTCAGCTGATGAATTGCGTAAGGGCTGCGCATGGAATCGGTGCAGAAAGGAAAGCACGGGGGCGGGGGGAGCGTAGGGTAAGTTGCTGCACGTTTATAGTTTGGTTCTTACGTGGTGCTTCTTGGCACCCTCCCCCCGCCTCCTCGGAGGGAAATTTGACGAAACTTATCAGACAGTTAATTCTGAACTTGACTGATGTTATCTGCTTCCTCAGAGGTCAGGAAAGTGCAGACTTGAGCTCGTTCTGGTCACTGCTGAGGTTGAATTACAATCATGGCATGTGGGTTGGGCAGATGATGAACTCTCCAGCTGGGGACGGAGGAACAAAGAGCTTGAATCTGGCTGGTCTGCACCTCATTTTGTAACTGAGTAATTAGATTAGTTCTTTTCTTTATTGTACCTTGCTTTTGCACAGCATTTGTACATAATGTGCAGTTACTGATGGTCTAGATTCATGTTGACATGGTTAAATGTAGCAGCCGCGTTCATAAAATGTCTTGATGGATTACAGAGGTGATGATGGCAGTGCCTCGTCTTGAGATGTCTTGGTAGAGACCGTGGAATTCCCTTACATGTGTTTTTTTATATGGCTTTGTTTGGCATATTGTGTAATGAATCTCTTGGGATCAAACCTCTTCCTCTTGGATACCTCTGCTGTTGTGATGAGAGAAATTACTTGACCTGGAGTCCTTATTAGGTTAAAAGACAGTTACTAGCAACACATTTTCCACGGGGAGCTTTGGACTTTGGACTTTCTGAATTTGCCTAGACGTCTTTTTACTGCAGAGCATGGCACAAACCTCTCGTGCCTAGCTGTCTTAGGAACACAGGGGATCGCTGAGCATTGCAATTCCTGTGCTAAGAAATTAATTTTGCAGCTGGATGCATTTTTGTCTTTTGGGGAGTTCAGTGAACAGTTTTTAGCTGCCTTCTTGTGTTTGTAAATTTACCAGACAGGGGAAGTGCCTGAAACTGTGTGGTGGTGTTTTTTTTTTTTTTTCTGTTGTTGTTCCCCCCCCCCCGTGATAAAGATCTGAAGCTGCTGGGTTGGAAATCTTTGATATTGCAGAGCAATGCAAATATGTAGGAGGCTGTGATACCATTAAATCTATTGCAACAAATCAGTCTTGTAATGTCTGTACAGAAGAATTAAAAGTTCAGAGTTCCAATTTGCATTGACACCCACGCCTCCAGAAAGCCACAAGAGTCTTTTAGGATTCTTAATTACGTGCTTCTCAGCCTTAAAGATGAGCTGTAAGAGAGCAACAGCACATGTAAAATCTAACCACGTTAAGACCTCTCAAGTTGGATGCTTAACTTGGAGAAGCCCAGCTTCATCTGGAAATCCTGGCTGACAGTCTAGGGGTTGGTTGGTTTTGTTGTTGTGTTGTGTTGTTTTGTTTGTTTGTTTTTTTTCTTCTTGTCTGTAGACTCACAGCAGCTGACAAAAATGAGCCCAGAGGATTTGCAGCAGCCCAAGAGAGTCCTGTGAGGGAGGTAGGGATGCACTGAGGATTGGACTCCCTTTTTCCTCCATGTCAGTCCAATCTAGCACCAGGGATTTAGTGGAGTACCTCATCTGGGTGAAGAAGCCTGGGTTTGCTTTCTTATTGCTGTGGCACAAAACAAGCAATGTGTGGTTGAGTGCAAAGATCTGGTGGCATTAGTTTGGATCAGGGGAGATAAGAAATCAGCAGGGAGGACACATCTGTTTTGAGAGATGGGGTGGGGAGTGAAGGGGTGTGGGAAATAAGTAGTGGGGAGGGATGGGCATGCCATGTGGTATGAGGGTCTCACACCCTGTCACGTCTCTAGACATCCTCCAGCAGGAAGGAAGAGGTTTGCAGTCCCCACATACTGCTGGTCCAACCAGAGCAGGTGGCAACTGCCTGTGAGAGCACAAACCGCAGTGGTTTTTAGAGGCAGCAGACACTGATGAGATGGTTTTCTTTCCTTCTAAGCAAAATCTGTCAGGTTCTCCGATTAATGTCTCTTTTGGCTGCTCTCACCTACCTGCCCAGAGCTTCCCATTTTGTTATTTAGCTTCAAAATGCATTTGGGGGCTGTTTGGGTTTGGGCTCATAACATTTAGAACTTAAAAATGGGCTGATAAACCAGAACAGGACTTGACTTTTTAGAAGGCCAAAGGGACAACTTTTACCTGCCCTGAAGTCTGAGGGCAGAAATATGCTGCATCTTAAGAGCCCACATAGGAACGAGAGAGGTACAATCCATTTGCCAAATCAAAGAGCAAGTCGGGGGAAGACAAAGAGAAATATCGGTAAGGAAAACTCTTGAATATGAGTATAGTGATGTGAGAATTTACTAGAGCAGATAATTACATGAAATACTATTCTTAGGATTTGGGTTTAAGGAAATAATAAATCAACGAGGGAGTTTTGGTGGTGATGGTGACAGTCATTGTGGAGAAGAGGAACTCAGTTCTGGACATGGTTGCCTTTTTGCCTCTTCCTATACTTCAGAATTGGGCAGAAAGCTATGTAGTCTTTGTCTTTTCCAAACCAAATGCTGCTTTCCAGCCACAGCCCAAGCATCAACATATCTTATACTGAATGGTAGGAGCTTCCTTCTGGAAGTGAATGAGAGTTAGCATGGCCATGCTTGTGTGACCCTACGGTTAAGGCTGTCTGATTTAACACCCTGTTGTGAACTGTATTTCCCACTTTCCTTTTTGAGTGTCTTCTGTTCTGGAGACAGGGAGATTAAAGTTGATACTACTTGGTGACCATAAATATCTCCTCTCAAGAGGTGTTTGGTTCTTTCAGCAGGGTAGCCAGTTAACAGTTGTGTTATGGTTAAGTTACCTGTGGTGCCTGAAAGACAAAATGAAGCCTAAGTGACTCCCTCAGGTGGTTCTGGTGGTTGTTACCAAATGCTTTGCAGTTGTGTCTTCCTGTTTGGGGCTGTTTCCTGTTTGAACATGATGGGGTTGCAGCAAGACACTTTCCCAACTTTTCTGTTGATTCACAAATCCTGAAGAGTGGGCATTTTGGGAATGGCAAGTACGTGGGAGGTAGGTAGAGCATTCCTTGTGCAGTTTATGGGAAAACAATTTAGAAGCTCTGAGCTGTGTTTCCAGATACTCCGGTTGTGATTGGCTTAAAATACTAACAAAAAACTGAGGGGAACTGCTTCATGGTAAGAGATGGTTGAAATGAGTGTGTTCAGGGGACATCTTACAGTTTCCAGAAAATCCTATAAAAGCTGGATTTTGTGATATATCTTGTGTGATAGGGCTTTTGTGGTTTTTTTTGTGTGTTTTTTTAAATTATTGTTATTTTTTTTTATTTATTTATTTTTTTATCCAGCACCCCATCTTGGATAAGATGAGCTATCTCTGCTTTTGTCATCCTTTTTGACTTGGCTTCTTGCTATAGGCCATCTATTTCCTTAATGATGCTCAGGCTCTTTTAGATCGTGCTGCTCCATCCCTCTTCCCAGAGGTCATTCTTAAGTCATCCACATTCTCATGTCTAAGGATAAACAAATGTGCAGATGCATGTAGGGGTCAAAAAGGAGGAATGAAATAACTCCAAATCCCCCAAACGCTGTGGTGCACATGTGTTTTTTCAAAACCAGGAAAGATTTGTGAGAGGCTAAGCTTAAGATGACAGATGTAGCTATGTTTCTTTATGTCCTTTTGGAAGATGCTCAGACACTACGGAGCAAAGGACTTGAATTAATTCCATTTGTTTAAATACCCCTGTACCTTTTGCACTTGCCTTTTTTTATGGTTGGTGGACTTGAGATGGTTTTATAGCTGCATGATCTCTTCCTGCCTGGGACAAACAATTTAAATATACTAATAATTCATGGAACCCTTTTTGAGGCTCACATATTTTGTATCTAGGAACACACAACACAAAAAAGCATGAGAATGTTGTAAGAGAGGCTTTACTCAGTACAGTGGTCTCTGCAGTTGTGAAACTCTTTACAAAATAATCACCTAAAATTTGTGACAGATTTGGCTTCTTAAGATTTAGCATTGCCTGAATTTTGTTGTTACCTAGTCTTTGTCAAGACAGTGGCACTTAAGTTTATTTCATAATTTTATTTTCCAGTTTTCATCTGGAAGAAGTCTGAAGTTGTATTTTTGATTGAGGACAAGAAGCTGGAAGATAAATGGTGCATTCTTCCTTCTGTGGCAGGCTTCTTATAGGAAGCTATTGAACTCTTCTCACTGTGTGCTTTAGTCATTTGAAATATTAATGCTCTGGAAATGATTGCTTTGGAAATTAATTAAATTTGGAGATTGTTGCATGAATGTGGTCTCATGCAGACTTTATATATATATATATTTTTATATTCATATGTAAAATATAGAATAGGTGGTATATGTAAACAATATCTATTTAATGCCTAAACCCCCCTATTTTAGCAATGAAGGGTACTATCCAGAAGAGAAGGATTTTTAGTTTTTAAATTTAAAACCCATTCTTATGAGAACAGTTTACAAAAAGCTCTTGATATGTATTATATCTTGGCTTTTGGAATACAACATACAGTAGTTGCAGCTCTTTTTATTTGTATCTGTTACTGAGGGACACAGTACCTGAGGTGATGAACAAGAGCTGGTTAGGCAGGAGCAAGGATGACATTTTTTATTTTTAAAGCTTCTTGTGGATTATAAATAATTGTGGTCAGAACAGTCCAAGTACTCTGTTTTATTCTGCCTGTTGCACAAAACAAAATGAGTTAAAGCAAAGATCATCTTCACACCATCCAAGTACAAGCTTCTGTAGTTAAAATCACAAAATAATGAGGTAAGGCTTGCATTTGACAATAAGTATTTTAAGAGGTAGGTTCCGTGTATTGCTCTGTAGAAATTCCAGATATATAGTGAAGTAGGTGAATTGAAAATAAAAAATAAAATGCTTTAAAGGTAGATGAGCAATAAAAGGAATAGATTATGTCCTTTTAAGTAAGATGATTTAATAAATATACAGGAAATGTATGTATCAGTGCTGTAGCCATAAAGCAAATACTATTACTCCTGTATTAATCTTGCAACTGGGAAAAGTATCTTGCACAGTATAGTCTGGTACTCTGTGGTGATAGTTGATGCTTGTGCTGGGGCCACCTACCTGCAACAGCCTGACCCAACCTTTTTCTTTTGGGGCTTGTCCTTTTACCAAGCACACTTGGAATATTGCCATGAGATTTGTGCTCAGCTCTAAAAGCCTCTCATTCCCTCCTTTGACAGTAAGGGAGGACGTGGGTAATGGCTTCAGATGTGCTGCTGCCCAAAGGTACCACTGATCAGACACCTGCATTTTGTGTCAGAAGATGTCTGTGAAGTCTGGCAGTGTCCTCCTTACATGTTCTCAGAACATCTTCTGTTGCTTTCCATGGCAAAGCTGCCAAATTCTTCAGTACTTCAGCCTTTGAGCTCCTTTGCGATGATTTTGTAATTATTTATAAATATGCTTAAGATATTCTGCCCACATGGAACATAGAGGAAGGTGTTTCAAAGAAGTGTCAGGAGTCAAGGAGAGTAGAGGGAACCATAAAGTATACAACCAATACTGTGCAGTTGTTATTACAGACCCTTATGGCTCTCTTGGGGGTTGCAGTGCATTTGATGTACAGCTGGAGGAGGGGCTTTTGATTTGGCTTCTTCCAAAAGCAACAGGGTTTGTGTGCACCTTGGCTCCCCTGGGAACCAGGGTAAGCTGATAGTCCAAGCCAACTTGATGGTACAGAGATGGCCTCCATGTTGCAAGTTCTGTTCAGATGGGGTGTTGAGGGACACGGTTTAGGGGTGAACTTTGTAGAGTAGGGTTAATGGTTGGACTTGATGATCCCAAGGATCTTTTCCAACCTGAATAGTTCTATGATTCCCTCCAGGGAGGGACACATCTGCAGGGACAGTTCAGCTCGTGTGTGTCTCTTCATTTGACTGTTTGAAACTTAGGGTGACCACACACCTAATTAGGGTAGTTTGGGATTTAGACCTTATGTGGATTAAAGCTTAACTTAACTGCTTGAAGAGGAGTAGAAGATGGCTCCTTTTGCCACAGAGTTCTGTGATCCTGTGTTGTAACTCCCTGTTTTCAGTTACTGCTTCACTGAAAGATTTGTTGCACGCTAAATTTTCTAAAGTTTAAGAGCAGACCCAGATTCACAGAAGAATCCCTCTTCCTCTTCTCAGAAGGGGAATCTTTATCTGGCATCCATATTTGGCCTGGATATTCCGCGGGACACGACAATGAATCATTAAACGCTGTGCAGGGTGAGACACTTTTTTTTTTTTTTTAATTAATAATATTGTGGCAGAACTTAGATTTTTTTTTTAATTATTATTATTATTATTATCTTTTTTTCTTTCCTTGGGAATTGCTGCTCTGTAGAAAACCATCCAGGCTTTTCAGCCTTTTAGCTATGTAAAAGATGTATCAAGACTTACCACCCCTCACTGTGTACCAGAGGTTGTCACTGTGGGAGTCACAGTGTAATGTGTGCGGATGTTTTGCATTTCAGATGTAGCTGTATAGAGGACCAGTGCCCCAGGTCCCCTTGCTTGGGGGCTTTGTCCCTTTGACACCTGGAGGGTCACTTAATTTCCCTTCTTTAATTCTCTTTCTTAATTCCACAGGCAGGACGTGTTGCCTTAGATTGAATCCCAAATAGATAATTAGGGGTTGAGATGTGTTCTATAGTTTGTGTATCAGTTGATTGTGTTGCCATCACTCAGTCTCCTTTCTTTTGCCAGTCTGATAAATGGGCTGCAGATTTGGGTAAGTGTGGGCTTATACCATAATTTGTGTGTTACTTATGGCTCTGGCCCAAAGGGCCAGGAAAAGACAGTATCAACAATCATGAAGTACTTAAAATCATTTGACACAAGTCAAACGCCAAACAGTTGACTCAAAGGATACGGGAGCAGGAAGAAATTCAAGGTTTTTAAATGCATAAGCTTGCAGCATGGCTAGTTACCTTAAAATTCAGTTACCTACTACATGCAAATAACTATTTTTGTAAAAAAACCCATTTTTTATTTTTAGTGCAAAAGAGATTGATTGCCAGTGTGGATTAGTGTCTTTCACAGCTGCAATTCTTAGTTTAGATCAAAAGTGAAATAGGTGTTCAGAGTGGACATGTGCTCACATCATAAATACTGCCACACAGGCTGGCCTGGTTTGAGAATTAAGAGCTCCTTTTTTTATTTTTTTATTTCTTAATTTTTGTAGGAGGGATTCAGTGCTAAAATATTAGTATTTCATAAGCACCACAGATTTGGCCTCAATTGATATATTTTTAACAATTATTATTCAGATTAATCCCTGAATCGTTCCCATTGGAAATTTTTCTGTCAAACTTTTAATGTTTGAAATATATTTTATGATTTTACAGTTTTATAGCTTCAGGATTTGAAAGACCAGAGTTTTCTTGGCATTTTTCCAGCTAGTCCAGCTGTCTTTGGAGGAACTGAGTAGGTCAGCGAAATGTGGTGTGGGCTCTTGTTAAATCCATCATTGAGTGTGCTAGAGAAACAGTCAGTAGTCATCATGTGTGAGTACTTTCTGCTATTTCATCTTGACCTCCCAAAATTTTCTGTTCTTCCAGGGTTTTCCTTCTTTTTGTGCCAGGTTTCCTGAGGGTGTTGAGGTGTTGCAAGCCTGGATTGTTTCTCTGTCTGCTTTCTTGGGAGCTGCCACAGGAGCTTGACCTCCTGTTGCATCTTCCTCAGGTGTTGGTGCCACTCTGAGATGGCCTTCTGTAAAAATGGGTGACATGGGCTTTATCCTGAGCATCGCTGGCTACAGGAGGGACCTCTGAACATCCTCTGGGAAGGCAGGAGCAGCCTCCTCATCTTTTGGTCATAACATGGGAGGGATAGAATTTCTGAGACTTGATAAGACCTCCGGTGAGTGTGGGACAGGGGCTTCCAGGTGCTTATTTGACATGGCTTACTTGGAGGTGTGGGTGAACAAATACAAAGATTAAAGCAAGCAGTGAGCTGCAGGTGTGGATGCTTCAGCAAATGCAGGCGAGAAAAATCAATTTTTCACAAATGAAAGAGGAGAAAAAAATCAATAGGGAAAGGACTGTTATTTTCAATTTAAAGCCAGAGGAGTTGGGGTTTGATCTCTGAGTTCATGCTTTCCTGTTCTCATTCACATGTTGCATGGCTCTGTTATTGGAGACCTGTAGACTGTGTCATCTAGAGATCATTAAATATAAATGGCTGAAAGAATGTGAAATACTCCCTGTCCTTATTTATTTATTTACTTGTCTGCTTGCAGATATTCCTCCCTCTGTAGTTAGGTCCGGTGGATGCTAGTTGCCTGTGTGGGAGTACTGGAGTGCATTGAGCTTTCACTGTGAAGTCCACCAGCCTTTTTCCTCATGCATGTTTTGGCAATATTTAAAGCACACGAATCAGACTACAGTTATTGATCTGTGTTTGTTTCTTTTTAACAGACTGCAATTCCATCTGGCTACCTGATGGTGAGAGTACCCCACAAACACATGACCAGTACGTTAAGTAGAAATACCCAGTTTGACTTTCCAGTACTGTCTGCATGAGGTCTGGTGAATACAATGTGAGGGGACCTGGGTGAGATGCAAAGAGACCCTCTCATCTCATCCCATCTTGGTGCAGCCTGCGGTAATGGCAGGGCAGAGTGCCATTTTTTTTCTGTTAAAATACTGTTTTGTTTTTGTTTTTTCTATTACAAGATTCCACATTTCCAAACATGTCTGTAGCAACATCAGCTGTGTGAGAGCTGTGCTACCTTGCAAATCTGTCGGTGTGGAGCCATACCCTGGTAGATAGTAGGCAAACCTGTGTACCAGTGTAAAGACTTTCCTTATTAAAGCACTGCAAAAGTGGAGGGTTTGCTTGCAAACAGTCACTTGCTAGGCCTTGGCTCTGTTAGCATCTCAGGAGGGCAAGCAGAAGTGATCATTAGGAAGGTACTGCCAAGTTCTTGAGCAATCTGTAAAACTGCACATCTTTATCACTGTCATCAATCTATAGAAACTTTTTCTAGAAGAGGTTTGTTGTTTTTTTTTTCAATGTAATTGGATTAATTTCTTTGATGTATATGACTCCAGCTATGCTGGTACAAAAGGATGTTGGGAGATGCATCCAAACCTGCTGAAGGCTTAGAGCATCTGTAAAGGTGAAGGGGAAAAATAAGTCTATCCTGACGTGGATCAATTAATTTCTTTGCAAGAGCAGCTTACTGTGTGAGTGCAAGCAGGACAAGAGCAGCTTAAGTACATATATGTATATATGCATGTCTGTATGTACATGAACATATGTATTTGTATATATTGATACACAGATGTATATATAGGCATCTGAAATGGAATAAGAGAATGTGACCTAGGCTTGTTTAATTTTACTTTAGCACCTGATAGAGGCATCGTGCTCAGGTGAAAGTGTCGTTGGCACAACACCCCTGCTATGGTCAAAGGAGAGGTAAAAAGCCTTTCTAGATCTCGGGTGGGCTCTAGTGACCTCCAGAAGATGCCTGTCCCTGTGTAAACTGTCTGAAGGGAGAGTCTGGGACACCTTGGTTCCCTGTCTGGGTTAGATGCATAACATTAGGGGGAGGCAGATGTAGACCCTGATGACAAAGAATATTGTAAAAGCTAGGATTTTCAAATCATCTAAATGACTGAGACAACAAAATGTGCTTCTGACTCTCAGTGGGATGTTTCTGAATGGTTGAGATGCTCTTGGAAATGCCTCTCAAGCTGGAATTGTCTCAGGACAATAAGTAAGGACTTTTTAACTAAACCAGGCATACAAATTGCACACCAATTACTGTGTAAGACAGTGTGTTCCTCTGTGGAGATACATAATAGAACTGTGCAAGACAGGCAACGCAACTTCAGGTTTCACCAAATGTTTTCTTTTAGCTATTACTCCAAAACCCCACTACTCCAATCTCACCCTGTCACAGGCTGCTGCCTGCTCAAGCGTGTTACGTATTTGAGTACATTATTGTTTACTAATAGAGATTATCAGGTCTGAAAGGAGAGTAGCCACTGTCTGGGGCAGTTTCAGCAGCAGTGGGCAACATTGTGTTGAGTGGTGGTGGTTGGAGAAGTGCTCAAACCCTCAGTTGTTTACATGTTGTGTTGCTGTGTGAAGAGTGGTTGAAAATGGCAACTTTGTCTTGTGTTCCTCTCCTTTCCTTGGCAGCCTCCTCAAGCTGTGCATCTTCTCTGTCCCCTCTTCTGTTCTGAAGTGAGGATCTAATTGGGGGGGGGTTGCTGCAAGAAGAATCCTTGCCTCCTGGCTTCAGGAAAGGTCATGTTGTTGTTCTGAAAGTTTGTGTTGGGTTTTGTTTTGTGTTTTTCTTTTTTTTTTTTTTTCCCTCTTTTGGCTGAACCTGTAGGAAAATAAGAGAGAAAAACAGGGAAGGGGGTGAAAACAAATGCTTCATGGATACTCGGACTTCTATTTTTAGGGGATTCTTTTATTATATACATATGCACCTGGGTGGGAAAACGGCCAAAGACATTGAAAGAAACCAAGATGTTAGGTAAATGGAGAGCAGAAAAAATAAAGAGGGTGCTGTACCCAGAGCACTGCTTCAATTCTAGGTGAGGTAAATAGCAGAGAAAATAAAATTGGCCCTAGGCATTAAAAGCAGTCCCTCAGCATTAATTGGCTGTGGTCAGTTAGGGATTGGAGAAAGCAGGAAAATCTTTAGGATGGTGCAAATCTCTCTTGTGGGGTTTGACTCCTTCCTCTGAGGTTGTTGTAGTTGCCAACAAGTGAAAGTGCTTTCAAGAAATTGTTCTCCAAGTGCAGCAGAAGCTCATGTGGTGGGAGGGCTCTACTCCTGCAGAGGTTGAGTATGGGTGCAGTTGAGGTTATTTCCTCTTTCTGTATTACTATTGCTATGCTAAAATTCAGAATATCCAGAAATAGTAATATAATGAAAATACTCTGACCATTTCTGTCACCTTTTTATTATGCTAATCAGTATAGGATGTTGCCAGATATGTACATCTTAAGTAAGGAAAGTACAAGCATTACAACCAATCAGATGAAAATTTGCAATTTCTTTAATTTTTCTATGCTTTCATTTCTTTGAATTATTTTTTTTTTCGCTGTTTCTGTGTGTGACTCATCTTCATACTAGTGTTTCAATCACGTTTGTCTAATGTTTTCTGTTTATGGCTCACTCATCTTTTTGTGTCCCTTTCCATTAGGGTCTTTACTCATGAGTGTGCATATGCAAGATGCTCTTGCAATTTAGAAACATTTGAAATCAATAGACACAGCTTGCTTTAATAACTTCACTTTACTTCCTGACAGTGGTCAACTTGGCTTTCTGATCCAACAGTTTCTGTAAAAACAGAGAAGGGAAAAAACACCAACCCCCTACACCCAACACAACAACACAAAAATAACGTTTTCCCTCAGAAGAGTGTTCTGAAGCTGCTTAAACTACATAAAATTTTCATGCTGGAAGAGCTGTAGTTTACACCTTTTCTTTTCCATTTCCTCTCTTCGTTGGTTATCTTGTTGTTCTTCCTTTTGCCCACCGTTTTTTACTTTGCATATTGTGTTGTTTTCCTCATGTTCGTCCCTCTAGTGCTCTCTTTCCTGCCTCTGTCCATTCTTTTTTCTTTCCTGGGAGAAGGTTATATGGCTGCTATTCCTTCTGACCCTAAAGGTAACAGCTACCACTTCCATGTCCCTCTGTTTGCTTCCCTATGTCAGTAGAAGACCTGGAGGAGACTCCTCTGCTCTTACGCAGTCATGTTCCTTGATTCATGGCTGATGTGCTTGGTTTGTTCATCTTCCTTCAGGGAGAAAGTTTGGGAATTTCTAAATGCCATTGGACATCAGTGTATTCTTACATACTGCAGAAATACTGTACTAGTGGCTGTTCTTGGAGCTCCAGAGAAGCATCAGGTCTAATTGCAGAGAAAGGAAGGGCCACCCGCTGTCTGCAAGTGATGGTCATATAAGGTACGCGTGGCTGGACCTGTGCAAGGCACTTCAGTGACATTCTCCAGGGACTATCCAAATGCATGGAACAACTCTGGGAAGGTGGGACCACCTTTAGTGCATGACCAGTCACGCTGTCCCTTGCTTCTTGCTGCCTTCTGGAGGAGAAAATCTCTTGTTCCTGGCTGGAAGAAGCTGAGCATGGATCTGGACCCTGTTCACCCAGGAAGAGCAGCTTAGTCTTCTTTGCAGCTCCTCACAGGTGTGGAGAGCGGTGCCAAGTTCCTGTTGCTGCTGCTCTGTTTTAGCTAAGAAGAGTGAAACACTATCAGCTCTTCTCAAGAGAATAATACTTGTTCTTTGAATGTGAGAACCATGGATCTGATATCTTGTGCAGTGTATTTAAGATTGGTCTCTTCTTTTGGTGCATTAACAGTTTGCTAATTCTGGTCAGCTCTTGAAAGTATGGGTGAAAGCTTTGCATCCTGCTGTGAAGTGCCTCTCTCTTCCCATGCACAGCCCACAATTATGGGCTTCTGGGTGCCAGAGTTTGAGGACTAGGTGCCTATGAGCTCAGAGCTGCTGTGAAGGATGTGTGGACAGTACTGTGTAATGGATTTGATATTTAGGTCTGTTTGCAGGTGCCAAATAACAATCAGTTTCCACAAATAGAGTAGCTATCCCTTCTAAACATTGCAGTTCATGATACCTTTTTGTTTGTGGTTCTGATGTTAGAGGGCAGTTGGGATTCTGAATAGGTGGTGGTGAAAAAACATTGTGACAAAGTCAAAATCAAGCAGTTCAATCTGTAGTTTGAAGGGCACTTCTTTCCAAGAAGTGTGGTTTAGTTGGGTGTGTTGTGGTTTGGGGTTGTTTTTTGTGTTTTGGGTTGGTTTGTTTTTTTTTTTTTTAATGAAAAGAGATAAGCACTATCGGTGAAAGGACCATAAAAAGATTGCACCCATCAGTCATAAAGATAGTACATATATGGAAGTGATTGTAGATAATGTTTTACCTTGAACTGTCCATTTCTTTTTATATTCTTACAGTAAAGGTTTTTGATAATATTAAAGTAGCTGAAACCCCATATTTCTTCTACCATCTCTAGTTAAATGTTTTCATACTTCTACTGGAAATCCACATCTTCGGGGGCTGATAATTCTCTTCTGTAAAAATGCATTCTGTGTAGAAACTTAGCGTAGGATATCTCAACACAAATAAAACTGAAGTTACTTCAGGTATAAATTATCTGTTGCCTACAGACAACTGGAGAAGATACATTGTACTGTACTGCAGAGAGGTCTGCTGTATAATAAAGATGGCATATTGTGCATAAAAGAAAGCTAAAGATTGGTATATGACTGGAGTTAAGGTCTTGCCCAGTAATAGTAGTAGCTTTGAATTACCTTGGAGGGATCAGTTTTCTTAAAGAGTGTCATCTGTAGAGACTATACTCAAGTATTTCTAGATGAATGTAGGAGCATGTGCTCCATTGGCTTAGCAGCTGGGTCCAGGATGCTTCTCTCTTTTGCTGGACCTACAAGCAAGTCTTGGAAGGCTTTGTTGTAATTGTATTTTCTTTTGCCTCTATAAAGAAACACATAATTTAAATATGTCTCTGATCCTTGCTGTGCGGGTAAAGATTCAAACACATTCATTCACATGGAAGCAAAGTACTGAAAGTCATCCCAGCGTATCCTGCCTCTTGTGTCTGACTGTCTGGTCTTTGTTAAAGTGCCCATTGGCATCATATCTGACAGTTAAATAGCACTCATGAGTTAATTTAATCTTCTTCTGAAGCATGTCTGTAATGTAAAGAGTGTTGAGAAATAAAAATACTCCTGTGTACTCTTCATCTCCTTTTTATGGAGCATTCTCACTGTTTTGCTCGCTGTTTCAGGAGTGCAATTACATTAAGGATTGATCCCACTGAAGTTTAATGAGAAAATGTATAGCTCTGTCAACAGTAGACGAGTCCTGAGACAATTCCAGAATTACAGGAAAAATGGAATGATCATGGGGCTACAGAACACGATTCTACCAGCTCGTGCTGATGAATTTCTGACATCTCTCTATCTTGATACACCAATCAAGTGTAAATGTTGTCTTTGTTTATTTAAAAATTCTGTGCAAGGTTTATGCTGTTACTGAAGAAGTAAGAATTCTGGGAATTTTCTCAGTTCTGTACTAACAGTCAGCACTTGTCCGATTTATCTGCCAGGTTGTCCCCTTTATCCACCAGATAAGATTTTGATGAGGCAGACATAGCAAACCCTGCATCTTCTCCCTCTCTTCCATTTGTACTCCCTTCTGTGTGCTGGCTCCAGTACTGATTTGGCCTCTGGGCAAGCAGATTCAGTTCAGTAATCTGTCTGAAAATTAACTATTTTAAAAAGTCAATTGTAGTTTTGCCTGTTTGGTGACTTTAGTTCTCCCGAGCATTCAGATGAACATCAGAGGTGGTGAAGCTCTCATGAACTAAGTCAACCAGGTGAATCCTGAGGGGGGAGGGGGAGAGGAAAGAGGTGGTGGCACTATGCTTTTAGATGGCTTCTTTTGTTTTAACTGTGCCCTCCACCAAGAAGTGTGGCCGTCTTCTGGTAGAGTTGCTGTTATGCTTTAGGGTTAAGGAACTTTGTGCTGAGGTGCACAAAGGGTTTCCCAGGTGGTACAGGGTGAAAACTGGGACTGCAGTTGGGGACTACTTGCACTGGGTCTGAAAGAACATTGCACTCCTTGATGTGCTTTGATTTTTAACTTGATAAAAAGAAATAGGACATGAAATTAAGCATGAATTAAGGAATGCAAGAAGTCAAAAAAATAATTAAACCTAAACCATAGTTACTTTTCTAAAGTCTGTATCTGTTAGATACATTTCAGTCTATCAAGATCTGGAAACTGTTACTGCCATGGTCAAAACCTTTTGTTAGGTAAATTGCATGACTGCTGTGATTTTAATCAGGAACCTGATGCTCAGAAGCAGTGAGTAAACCTTTACTGGGTTCTGATGCAGCTCATGCTCCCAACTTAAATGGTGTCCTGGGCACCTTGCACAGTTGTGTCACACTTTTGGAGGGAAAAAGGAAACACTAGGTCTGTAGCATTACTATTACATTATCTTGAAGGATTAGCTACAAATTTATGATATTAAAAATGTGAGCTACACCAATATGGGTTTTTTCCCCCCTGCCTCAGGCTATATTTATATAGTGTAGTTGTAATCAAGTGTCATAAATCTGTGGGTTTTTCCTTTTATTTTCAGTCAAGGCTAATAATGTAAAACTATGCTTGCCATACCTCTTTCATACTGGCAAGTCATAAAAATATTAATAATTAACTTAAATCCCCTGTGTTTCCCATTTCAAAATCCATGATGGTGAACCTGGCTTTGTATTTTACCAACAACAATACAGCAGTAAATCTGTATTATTAAGCCTTCTCAGGCAATGTGTATTTATCCTCCCTCCTTCCATCTCTTGCCTGGAGACATTGGGTTAAAATTTAAACCATTTTAAGGCCTGTGACTGTTTTGAGAAAGAAGGTGGTTTTCTTTCCTGGTTGGTCAGGGGTTTTTTTGTTTGTTTTGTTGTTTTTCATTTGTTTACTTTTCTTCCAGAGCTGTATATTCTCTTCAGTGTGTGTGACTTGATAATTTAAAAAATAATGGGGTGTTTCTCTTTGAAATTATGATTAGAGTGCTAGGATGGTTGTGGGGCAGAGATAGGTATTGGATGTGAACTGTTTTGTGGTTTTTTCCTTACTATTCATCAAGTACCACCGCCAGTTGCTCAGTTGCTGCTTGTGTTCACAAAAGTGCTGGAATGCCTCATATCCCTGGTGTAATGCAACACATGGGGGAAGGTATGCTCACTCGCCCTTGGGCTTTTGCTGTGGGCACCTGATGATGGTGTTCCTGGAGAGCCATGCTAGTGAGCATCTATTGCTGAAGGTGGTGGGTGCTCTGGCGAGGTGGCCTGAGG
This sequence comes from Megaceryle torquata, assembly GCA_024611175.1. Lineage (NCBI taxonomy): Eukaryota > Metazoa > Chordata > Aves > Coraciiformes > Cerylidae > Megaceryle > Megaceryle torquata. The sequence goes on along the minus strand of JANIJG010018326.1, from coordinate 88,741 downwards.
TGCCACTCATGTAGAGAGCCAGACCAAGGCAGAGCTCCCTTGCTCTCTTCTAGATACTTCCCAAGGAGAGCTACATCCCACGGCCCAAAACGAAGTATGACCACCTTCATGATTTACAGTGCAGGCAGAATTTTCCACAGTCTGCTTCATGTTCCTTCCGTTTTAATATAAAATCAGTTACACCATTGCAAAAAACCTATTACAGATGTTGCTGAAAGCCCCTGTTCTAGTGTGGAGTTAAGTATTTTGGAACTGAGGCACAACATGGACATTGGATTATTTTTCTAGAAAGGAGAAACAGTATCATCTGAGGTTACACCAGTTTTGAAGGGAAGAGGGAACTGAATGTGTCCTCTGAGTCCTCAGTACTGAGCACAGTCTAACTTTAGCATCAAAGTATAATAATAATTGTGGATTCCATATGCAATTCTGCTGATGCAATCTGTGGAGTCCTGGGTGATTAATATCATATATGTGTCCCGGTGCTTCGTTAACAGATGATAGGAAACTACAGAAATCTGTTCCTCCTTCTGTTCCATCATGTGATTCATATTCTTAGTTTGTACATAAAAATCTGAAACTTGACATTTCCTTTTGGAAGATACAAAATATCTCATATTGTAACATGCTTACATGAACATACCACGTGTGCATAGAAAAAAAACCAAACCAACACCACAACAAACAACTGGTGGAATTAATATTCTTGAAAGTTTATAAAGTGTGAGCAGGTGATCCAAGCTACTGAAGTTCCCTAGTTGTAGTCTAATGGTGCGTGCTAGTGATGGCACGTGATTGAGCACTCCAGTAATGCAGATCTTTCTTTCCAGTGGAAAACATATTGTCACTTTTCTGGTGTCTGCGTTAAGCTGTCGCTGTAGCTGCTGTTGTGCTGGTGGACATCACGTGGGAAGAGTAGGAGACCCGTGACATGGGAACTGTGTTTTAAAATGCAGTTTGTATTATGGGAAAACTGAAATATCCCTAACCAGTGAGAATTAACTGTCTACTATATTTCTGTGGTATAGTACTTAAATATGAAGCTGCTGGGTTTTTTACCTCTTCAGAATGCCATGAAAGGATCAGAGGTTTCAAGAAGTGTTAGCAAATATGTATAGATACACAGTATATGTTTTTACTTACATGCATGTATGGATGTTAATGATTAGGAGTTCTGAAGAAAAACTGTTATTTTTGAACAGCTTAGTAGGAAAACTTTTTTTTTTCCCTGACAGTTGTAAAAATGCTAAAACTTGTGTGAAGATCTCTAGTTAAATTTTTTTTTTTTTTTTTTTTTTTTAAACCTGAACTCTAGGTCTTAAAAATTTACGGTTTTGGAATGGGATCTTCCTATTCTATAGTCTTGAGGTATTGTATTGCCAAAGCATTAATGGTTGGAGAAAACAAATACATGCAGGGGAAGACTCAGAATGGTAGACTAACATTGGTTATAGAGCATCTCCAGAGGCCATTCATTTAGTCCAGTTCCTGCTCAAAGCAGGACCAAATTCAAAGTTGATTCCAAATTCAGAGTTTGGTGAGGTTGCTCTAACCCTACTGTAATCAAGTTTTGAACATCTCCAAGGATGGAGGTTCTGTGACCTTTCTAGGTGCTCTGTTGCAGTTTGATAACCCTTATCATAAAAACTTCTTCCTTTTTCTATTTCTTTTATCAGAATTTCAGTTGCTGCTGTTGTGTCCTTTGCCTCCTGTTCTGTTTCTGCACACTTCCAAGAGGAGTTGGGCTCTGTTTTTCACAGGTATCACAGGGTGTCAGGGGTTTGAAGGGACCTTGGAGATCTCAGAGTCCAACCCTCCTGCCAGAGCAGGATCATACAATCCAGCACAGGTCACAAAGGACACATCCAGACGGGTTTTGAAAATCTCCAGAGGAGGAGACTCCACAACCTCTCTGGGGAGCCCGTGCCAGTGCTCTGTGACCCTTTACAGTAAAGAAGTTCCTCCTCATGTTAAGGTGGAACCTTATGTGTTTTTGCACCATATTAGGCATCTTCAGACAGTGCGAAGCTCCCTCCCAAGACTTCTCTTCTTCAAACTGAACAGCCCTAGGTGTCAGAGCCAGTCCACAAAACAAATGCACTCTAGCCCCTGACTATGCTGTCCTGGATTCCCTCTGGTGTGTTCAGGTCTGTCTTGTACTAGGGAGCCCAGCACTGGAGCTAGCACTCCAGATGGCTTTCACCAGTGCTGAGCAGAGAGCGAGGATCACCTTCCTCAACCTGCTGGTGATGCTCTTCCTAATGTAGCCCAGGATGCTGTTGGCTGCCTTTGCCACAAGGGCCCACTGCTGGTTCATGGTCGACTTATCCCTCAGGACCCCCATCTCCTTTTCTGCTTTCTAGCTCATTGGTCCCCAGCATGTACCGGTACATGGAGTGATTTCTCCCCAAGGGCAAGACCTGCTGTTTACTTTTGCTGAACTTCACAATGTTCCTGCCAGACCATTTCTCCAGCCTGCTGAAACCTCTGAACGGCAGTGCTGCCCTTGAGTGTACCAACAGCATCCCCAAATTTTGTCATTTGCAAATGTGCTGAGGTTGTGCTCTGTCCCATCATACTGGTTGTTAATGGAACTGTACTGTACAGTATTGGTACTTAGAAACTGGCTACTAGTGGGACTTGGGAGTAGCTGGTGAGTGTATTTTGAAGCCAGTGGTCCAGCTAGTTTTCTCCCTACTTTGTAGTCCAGTAATTGGACATGAAGGACAGTTTATCTGGTGTACATAATGAATCTTATGGATTTCATAGTAGTAACATTATTTTCTTCCAGATTTTTTTTTTTAGGTATAGTTAGAAGAGTGATTTCATTCTGGCACCCTCTGGTTCCCTCAGTCTGAAGGGGTTTATTTCAATCACTCTGCTTCCATCAGCCATCTGCAAGGTGCTCATTTAGCTCATATTTTCATACCTCCCCACAGACATTCCTCCCCTGTATTTCACATACAGAAAACTTGCACATGGGGTATTTATGAGTGGTAGTCCTGACTTTTGAAGGTCATGGTGTTATGCTTGCTTTTACTGAGGCTTTGTGCTGTCCTCCTCTTGTTCCATTATATGCTAGGACTTCTGCTTCTTTGCCTTTATCTTATCTTTGCTTTATTCTAGATAGCAATTTTAACCCTTTCTCTTCTAGATCTTGCATCTATTATATTTTTTTTCCTGTTTTTCTTTTAAAATATAAATTAATACAAAAATTTCTGTCTTCCTCGTGCTGCTACCTTGCACCTCTCCCCACACACCGTTTGCAACTTCAGTGGCAGGGCTTCCTGTTGGCGTGTGAAAGAACAGCCGGCACTCGAGTTGGTTCACACAGGAAGGAATTGCTAAAAATGGCAAAGCCAGGGCACTGGAGTGTGAGCAAGCAGGCAGAAATGCAGATACACCTGTTCTAAAGGCAATAGGAGTGCACGGTCGCAAAATAGCAGTCAGTTGCTGGACTCATCTGCTATGTCCCTGAAAAAAATCTCATTAAAAATACTGGACTTACGTAGAGAAATGATCAGACGAAAATAAATGTGAAGAATAGTTTTCCATTTGCTGCATTTTATAGAGTAGCTTTAGTCTTTTTGAAGAGATACCATATATAAACCTAGTTTTACACTCTAGGGCTTGATGATTTCTTCTGTGGTGGCAATAAGCTAGATGGTCTTCACTATCATTAATGCTCCTCTGTTCCAGTTTCTGAGAAGCAGAGAAAATGAAAATGCATCAGGAAAATTGCAATAAATATCCCATTTGTTTCCATTCTCTATTTTCCAGCAGCATTTGAATCTGTCTTTTGGTTCCCTTCCTGCTATTTCCTTTCCATTCCTGTTAGTTTGCCCTTGTCTTTCACAAGTGAGTATTGATGGTTTTTACTGCTTTTAACAGCATTGATTTCTTCTGTAATGTAGCATATAAGAGAAGATAATTATAAGTTACCTAATTGCTCCATATAGATGAATGCTTTTGATAATGGGTTTATTAATATCTTCTTCAGACAGTGCATCTCCATGGTGCAGTACAGAGTGTGAAACTTTCTGTCTGACCATTACCAGTTAGAGTGTGTATATATATATATATATGAAGACCAGGATCCTTGTAGCTATAGCATTATTAACATTGTATGATTAAATTCTAATATTAAAAAAAATAGTTTGCAACGTTTTGTGTATGCAGTAGGAAAAAAAAAAAATCCTGGTATTGTTTATGATGAATCTCTGGGTGTAACCAAATCCCAAGAGATCAGAGGTATGTAGAAGTGTCTGAGTGAAGTAATAACACCTTCTGTATGTAGTTAGCTTGAGGGTGTCTATATTTACACATGTCCTTTTATTGAACTAAAAAGATTTTTACTTTTGTGTGAGAATAGTGTTACTTCGAGTGCATTCACTACTGTTCTTTATTAAACTATAGCCCACTTGGTGGTACAGATTTACACATCATCTTTATGTACCTTGAGTTGAGAGGCATTGAAATAAAAATAAAATAAAATACATGGACCCAAATGCTGACTTCTGTATTTCACTAGGGATCACAACCAATTAGATCATCAGCTCCAGGGACCTTTGTAATGACCTAGATGTGCCAGTATTAGAGAGTTCAGCGATATCCAGAAACTTCATCTGACTGGGGTTAGCAACAGCCTTGCCTCTTTCAGGAAATAAATTTAACCAAGAGAACACAGAGTTCTGCATGAAGGAACTGCCTTTTACCACTCTTTTGTTTGTTGGTCTTCTATAATTTGTTTTGGTGTTGTGTTGTTTTTTGTTAGTGTTTTTTTTCTTCTTTCTTTTTTTTTTGGGGGGGGAGCACAGTTCATAATGCTTGTAGACAAATTAGTTTCCAAGAAACTGCAGGACTGATTGCTATTGTGTATGGGTCGTTTTTCTGTTTGTATGTGTTTTTTTTTTTTCTTCTGTTTAAAAAATTACTGTATTATATCATACTGAGGAATGAAAATGTATTTTTCTTGTGTTCACTCTTGTTCTTGACAGCTAAAACTTTGTGATAATTCATACTGCTTTTCATCTTCAAAACATTTTGCAGACATGATCTGTGATAGTCGAACTGTAAAACATCCTTAAAAGGCATAGAATTTATTGGAATTAGTCATATTTTCTGGGGGGGTTAATCCTTATTTTTCCATTGAAAAATGTTTACTTTATAGATGTCTATTGGAACAATTGAATTAAATATCAGAGCTCTTGGCAAAATCCCAGCCCACATACACTGACTATTTTTATTCTCTTTGCTGTCCTCGTGGTAAGTTAAAGCAGATGTTTTGTCTTCAGAGTGAATCAGGATGAATCTTGGTGCTACAAGCAGTTTTTCTTTGTAGGTCCAGTGATTCTGTTCTTGAAGCTTGTCTATAATGGATATAATAAAGATATAATGATTTTTGAGGTAATCACAGTGTTGTGAATTGCTAGGGAGAGACTAGATGACCTCTTGAGGTTTCCTCCATCCTAGTTTTTACAATTTGTGTGAATTTTCCACTGATGGCTCTTCAGGTGGCAACAGAGAAAATGAAGCTGTGAAAGCAGGGGAGGACCAGGTGGTGAGGACCCTGATCTGGCACGCCATGAGGCAGGAGTGGGGGAGGACAAATGTTTTCCTAGCTATGATGTTCCTCCTCACTAAATTCTTTTAAGTTTTGGGAACAGTTCAGAAAATGCCGTGATCTTGGAGGTCTTGACTCCAGCATGGTCTTAGTTTAAGCTCAAGCTAATGTTAATCAGGTGCCTGAAGCTTAGTATTAGTTTAATTTAGGGTTAATGCTCCTCACTTTATGGAGGAGGTGTTTTATCTTGGCCTAGCTTGGGAGATGGAGAGGAGGGCAGGAGAGAGGATGACTCAGCCCTGGAGAGGCAGCATAGCAGTGGTCTCTTGATGAGGTCTGTAGCCAATCTTTCTCCAGTGCAGGGTCCTGTCTGAACTTCCAAAGGCTACAGGAGACCTTTATGATCCCCTGTATGGAGATGTGTGTTGCTGTGTCCTTCTTACTACCTATTGCTTCAGCCTCTTAACAAAACTCACTGTGTCTGCTGCTTCTATTTGTTGCCCTCCTCAAGAAGGGCGTGTGTGTTATGGCTGTATATATAGTCTTTTATCTTGAGAATTTATTCTCCTTCTCTTTCCTGAACCCAGAAATGGTGCTTCTCTGAGAGCACTGGGTACCAAGTGTGAAAAAGCTTAGAAGACAAGAGCTGTCACTGTTGTAGCCATTGCTGGCATGCTGCTCTTCAGGAAACTTCTCAAGAGCAGCTGCTGTGAAACTTTTGCATCCCTGGTACAGCCTAAAGATGTTTGTCTATTTTGATGGTATTTACAGGATAGCAACACGATGTTTGTGAATGTTATCCCTGATACTGGTACAAATGTGATTCTGTATTTAGATAGGTTTATAACATGCTCCTCCTGGACCCATTCAATGTAATGTTTCCTTGTGGGCTCTTTTTAACCTCTGATAAGAAAAGCAACATAGAAAAAAACCCACAACATTATTTCTTTCAGTATGTGTTTAAAAAAACATTCTTGAATTTGCTGATATACTGCAGGTTAAGATGTTTCCAGTTAAGCTTGTGGCTTTTTAGTGAATTTGCTTGTTAGGAAGCCAGACCTTGCTGCTTTTTCATTTTGAAATGGTGCTGGCTTGTTCTAATCCTTCTCAAAACCCTTTAAACTGCTGGCCCAACTCCATGAGATTTTTCCATAGAAGAGGATGACTTACCATATTTGATACCCTGAAGATCAGGGGCCTGTTGAGATTTCCTGACTGCTTGACACTTGTATTTTAGCATGCCTGCTGTAAACAGCAGGACATGGAAGTGGAAGGGCGGATGATTCACCAGCCCCATCTCATGTTATTGTCACTTGGTCAGTTGATAAGGGAAGGAGAGAGAAGAAAAGTGGGCTTCCTCTGTACATCAGATTGGAAAATGCAGCTGGAAAAGCAAAATAGTCTGACTGTAATGCATCAGTGAAACTAAGAACAGAGGTGATGCAGCTGGTGAAAATGGCCCATAAATGCAAGAAACCATTGTCGCTGTTTGCCCTTCCCAGCTGTAAACCTTTAGTTAGATACCAAGACTTAGTGGGCCAGGTGGGCTTGTGCTAAATATGGCCCTGGTGGGAGCAGTTTTGATTTGAACCCTTTGATATGATTCCCTAGGTGGGTTTATGCATATATTCACATGCAGTTATTATTATTATAATACATTTTTTTAAACTAACCCTTGAAGGACCTAGAAGAGCCTGATCCAATATGTCGACATTGTTTTAACTTCCATATTTTCTCAGGTATGACTGTAACACTGATTCTTTTTGTGAGTGTTTTTTTTTTTTTTTTTCTTCTTGTCCACTTCTGGGAGTTTTATTGTCAGTGGTTTACTTTTTATTATCTATAAAACTTGCTCTGTGTAACCAAAATCTGTAATTTTTTTTATTTCATTTTATTTTTATTGACTTACATTACTTTCTTGTGTGTATATTAAATTGGTTTGATTTCCTTCTCTCCCCTCAAGAGACTAACATTCATTTTCTAATCTCTAATTCATTGTCTTACAAAAATCAGCAAGTTACAACCTGCTTCGTATTGTAAGACTGAATTACAGTCAATTAAAAATAGATATTTGTAGTAGGCACTTTAACAGAATCTTAATTGTGGTAACTCAACAGGATGCAGCTCTGTAGGGGTTGTCATTAGGATGATGACATTTGCCACTTGTGAGAGTGTTAGTTGTTTGCAGTATTCCTGATGTTTATTACAAAGACTATTACAGCTACCTCTGCTTTTAATAAAACTCTTCTCAGAACATCTTAATATTGCAACATAAAGTGGTATTTGCTGTTCTGTTCACCTCTGGACTGCTGTCAGTATTTCATGTGTGGGGTGGTGTTATTAAATGAAGTTTGCTCCTGTAGCGAGGCTTTTATAATTGCTTTGTCTTTGGTAACAAAACCTTTTCAATAGGAGAGCATCATGTGAGACAGGTTCTGTTTTGGTGGCATCTTGGAGTAGGTAACACCACTCACCTGTGCTGCTAATGGTGAATACAGATAATAAAAGCTCAAAACATGGAGAACAGAGAATCACAGAATTATGAGACTCTTTGTATCTAGTGAATAATGAGGAACACAATGTAGGATATAGAAAAAATAATTAGCTCTTGTATTAAAAACCAAAACCCAAACCAAAACCAAACAAACAAAGCACAAAAAACTTCCAACTTGAAATGTTTCCTATTTACTGGTGGATTAAACAGCAGGATGGAGTCGGAATTTGTATTCTTAGTGGGAATAAAGCCAGTCTCAATGAAACTGTGAGAGGGTTGTTGTTGGAATAGTGCCAGTGGATGAGCTTCTGCAAAAGGAGGAAGCCCAGAGAAGAGGATGAAGTGAGAGCTGTGGTGAGAGGAGTGATGAGGGACAAGTCACAGAGGAGTATTGGTTCTCAAACTCTTTATTGTCTTGTTTCAGATTCTAATTCTAAACTCATTTGAAGCCACTGAACATAATGCATTGGAGCATAAGACTGCTTGTTCCCTGGGCTGAGGACAGGGTGGTCCGATTAATAGACCCACATCCCTAGAAGTTTGTGGCTGGAGGTGCCAATTGCAGTACCAATGCCTGGGCATGCACAGAGGACAACTGCACTTGAGCTGGAGGGACTGCTGCCTTGCAATGCCAGCTCACCTACCAGAAGCCTACGCTGGCAGAGAGGGACATGTAAAGGGAGATCCAGTTGTCGAGGGGGGAGGATTTCACGGTCTGCATCGGTGGGAGCATGGTCTGGTGGTGGCTGTGTTTTAAGGGTGGTTTTAAGGATTGTGAACCTGAAAGAGATGAGAGGATACTTGAGGCTTGAGATCTGGACAATGGCAATGTTTGTGTTGTGTAATGCAGAAAGAACTGGTGTAACCAAAGGGGGTAACTCAGAGAAAGGGCTGGTGGACCTCTGTGATGCTGATGGTAGATGAAGGGCAACCACTTGAAATGTGTAATTGTAACAGCAAAAACTGTGTTTGCTGTCTCTTACTTAATCTTTTATTTAGTTACAGGAATGTTTTTCCATAGTTAATGCAATTTAGGAGCTTCCTCGTAATTTCAAAATAGTAGGTAGGTTTATTCCTGGCATTAAACTGAGGATGGGTATAGCTCCACGTGCATCTTCAGCTAACATGTTTCTCCTACTGCCAGGTAGTTTAAAGGCTTTGTTAAACAGTTTAAAGTCTTGTACCCTGTCAGGTGTTACCCACAAATCAAAACAGTAATCAAAGGGAATTGATAGAAAAATAAACACTTTGATTGTCGAGGGGTTGCAGAACTTGATCCTCAGGGAAGCGGTGAGTGTAGTTGTTCATGTCATTCATGTTGTTCCGAGTCAGGATGATTTCTAGGTGTTAACAGATTGTGGGGGTTAGCCAGGAGTAGCTCCAGGTTCCTTGAGTAGAAGTCTGAGCCTTGCCAGAGGCATGCTTCATGCAAAACGGTGTCTGTACTGCCAAGTCTACATTGTTTTTTTGTGACACCTGGAATATTGCAAGCAAACAGAATGGTTCTCCTCAGTGGTAATATCCTCTGGTATTCATATCTTTTATTGTTATTAAATTATTTAATTATATTTATTAATTTATTTGTCGCACCCTCTTCCCTGAAAGATAATTAAATTCCATGAGTCTGCCTCTAGCTTGTAATGGGAATAGCGGGAGTGTAAACCTGGGTTTGATTGGTTTCGCTGGTGTGACACAGAGTATGGGCCTAGCCTGGACAAGCTTCAGCGGCTCCAGGGTGAAAATTCTTGGTCATCAAAATTGTGTTTTCCTCCATGCAATATGAGATTTGTTTCTTTGGAGTGCTTTGCTTTTTTCTCTAATTTATCAAACCAAGCAAGGCAAATTCCTTACCATCCTTAGTTTCTGATTTTTTTGTAATTTTTTTTTATGGTGATGTCCATGTAACTGATGAGCAGTGTACTTGTATTAACTTCTACGAATCACCTTGGTATGCAGGAAGCTTAGTGTGGGAGGTGTTTCCAGTTCCTGCTTGACAAGTAGTATTGTACCATCTCAAGTTACTTTTTCTTTAATCTATTTTTACTTTTTTTTTTCCTCCAAGTTCTTTTAAAAATAGGATGTCTTTCCAAGTCTGTCTGCTTACATTGAAAATTACGACTTTTAAAGTCTCAAATGGAGGTTTTGTTTGAGAGAACAGAAGAAGCCAACACTTGTTGTGGGGTGCTGTTGTGTTTGTGTGTGGTGGTGGTTTTTGTGTGTGGTTTGTTTTTTTTTTTTTTGGGGGGGGGGGGGGTTTTTTTTTTGTTTTGTTTGTTTGTTTTTAAAGCTCTTAAAATTCATAGTACCCCTCACTCTGCAGACAATTAAGTACCATTTTATTTCAAATGCATTTTGGTCAAGAACATTTGCTGGGCTGACTTCAATGAGAGTGACTTGGGCCCTTGCACTGCCTCTTTCTCTGCCTTAACTACAGAGCCATGAAGGGCAGCTAGCACAGGTGTAGGTGTCCGTAGGTAGGTGAGATGAACCCGCCAATTGGCAGGAACTTTTATCCACTAATGTTATTCTTCAGGTTATAGTTTGTGGGCTGTGAATGTGAGTAATTGCTGAGCCACAGTTAAGGGGGTTGTTTTTCTATGTTGGTCTGCAAAATGAAATGGCACTGGCCTAATGCATGCAGATGGTGAGTCCTGCAGGCTGCTGCAGTCATCTCAGTAGGAGACTGGAAAGTACAAATTACCTTTGGAAATCAGGCTACTTCTGTTTTTTTGCACTTAAAATAGATAGATTTGCAGATTAATTCCCTCTCTGGAATAGTGAATGAAATAATATATTGAATTGCTTCCAGACCCTCCCCTGCCCCCCCAAAAAGCCTGGGTGGTGGGGGATCAGATAAGGGAGGAGCAAATGCATTTCTATTTAAGCAGGGACAGGAAAATAACCAGAGCAACTGTCTCCTGTCAAAAATATGAGTGCTATTAGAACAAAGAGAGAAACGACAAGGGCTACAGAGGCTCGGTAGAGTATGACCAGGTATATATCAGGTAGATCTTGGAACACATAAACCTTTTCCTAAAGTTAATTGTGGCTTGTGCTGAGCTTTACAGTGTGTTGGGAAGTTTGAAATGCTGGGATGTATTTTCCAGTGGAAATTCTCCAGGAACAGTACTGGGATCAGTTTTACTCTCCTTGCTTCTCCCAAAGACATCAGGAGCACAAGTATGCTTCAGTGACTTTCACTGGATTTGAAATTGCTATTGAAGTATTTGTATGGACTGAATCTGGTAGGGGAGCTGTTTCAAGCTGGTCAATGCCCAATGGGATCATCACAGTCTCTTTTTTTTGTGAGCTTTTTACCTATGATATGCTGAGGGATAATTATTAGTAATAATGCTAGTCTGCACTTTCAAGAAAGGGCAGTCTAGAGAAAAGACATGGAAAATAATTGATGGAAACACCCGTGGTCAGTCGATCAATTTTAGAGAGTGTACCTTTCGATTAAAATAGACACTCATCAGCCACGTTTGTAGGATGCCAGCCAAATAGACTCCTTAAACTGATTAGTAGCATCACTGCCATCACACAGTGCCCCCAGTTTAGAGCCTGGTACCCACAACTTTACATCACTAGATATCATGCTGTTTCCTTGAAAAAGCATTTTATTGGTACATTTCTAATGGAAAGCAAAAGAAGGGGCCCAAATTGTTATGAATGCAGTGATGAAATTTATTGTAGGTTGAGCAAAGGCAGCAATAGGAGCTGAACATAACTGTTACACCTGCTATGCAGAGCAGGGTGGATTCAGCTGTTGACTTTCTTGGAAGTGTAACTCTGAGACTAGAAATGAGGACAGTTGAGTTTCTTTGGTGTATATCAACTTGAAACAGCATTTGCTTGTTTTTCTTCACACACACACACACACAATTTTGGGGTAACTTGTTGATGCCTGTCCTCTCTTAGCTGCTGTACTGTGCTAGCTGAAGAGGTCAAGACTACCTCATGCTTATTGCCACTTTTGTTTTGGAGAAGCAAAATGGGTTGGTTTAACCAGTTTGATGGGGTTTTGCTAACTCATCTTGTGCTGATTGATGTAGTGAGGTGGGTCTTGTACATGTAGCTCAGTGTGTGCTTCTGAGGAGGTGACCATCATGAAAGAGGTGTTGGCTCTTGCTGCCTGTTACAGCTGCAGGGGCATAAACACGGATTTTGCAACCACCTTCTGAGGATGTATAAACTTATGGCATGCTTAGTTGTTTTCTGCTGCTTGTGGGAACGATTTTGTTAATTCTTTTAAAATAAGCTTAATGGGCACAGCTTATTCTGGGTTTACTTCGTGTGGTTTTGCCATGAAAGTTGACATAGCACGCTTGACAACTGTGGTAAGGGGAAAGCCACATGATATTTCATCCACAGTGGGATGATGGTTAAAGCTTTTCTCTTAACTTCTTTACAACCTCTTGCACAGCTTAAAAGAAGACATGCCAGGGGTTATATAAGCTACTACATATAAGCAGTGTTAACTTTTTCTTTTTTTCTTTCTAGTCTGATTTTTCCATTGTCTTGGTATTCCCTCCAAAAGCAGCCATGAGGAGACTCAAGAAAGTTTTGACCCACATAAAGGTTGTATTTGCCACCTGAAGCAGCCTAATTCTGTTTGAGACATCCATGTGTTTCAGTCTTCCATGCAGGCTAAATCTCTGGTACCTCTGCTCTGTTAGCGAATCAAGGGATGCTCACCACAGCTGGGCTGACTGAGAGCAGATTTTGGCGCAAGTCTACAGTGAAGTTGTGCTGGTTCCTTTGGACATATATCATGGGGTCTAGGATTTCAGCCACCCTTACTTAGATCAGGTAGTCAGGGGTTTGCCATCACCATGAGAAACATCAGACCCATTATCCACACAGAAAATGATGCTCCACCAAGTGTATGAAAGAAACTGATGACCTTGTCTTTAATCTTGATTTCATTTATAACTGTATACAAGTGTTTGTTCCTCTCATGGTCTCTGGGATTCAGCAGCCTCTTAACAGGAAATAAAGAATCCTTGTTTTATTTTTGAATGGGTTAGAACATAAATGAAGATTATCTTGCAACTTTGAGAAGAGAGTGTAAGTATTGCTGCCTGTACCTCAAGTAGAACTGGCTCAGTTCTGGACTGACCATGGTCCTATTTTGAGTAAAGGTATTAAACCAGAAGAGGGGGAGTGGTTGATCTTTGGTAATGATAATCCTTATTAGCAGGGTAAAATAAGACTATGAAAACTGTACAGTTAAATCTTTTTCTGTGCAACCTCTATAGTCAGTCTAGCTTCTTGATGAAAGATCTGCTGGATAGGGTGGTCTTCATCCCTTTCCACACCATGGCGATAGATGGAAGAATCACTGGCAAGTCTCATCCCTCTTACCCTGCCTTAAGCATGAGCGGTTTTCCCATGGGATACCTTCCTTTAAGGATTTTGTGCTTTGACTTCATTTTTAGTACATGTAGTCATATTTGTTTTATCTGAAGTGAAAAGAAAATGAAGAAACGCAATATACACAATTCTGCTGTTTATAATTTATTTCAGATGCTCATAAGCTCTTATGAGTAGAAATCTTGGATAGGCATTAACTGGAGAAGAATGCATACTGTTTTGCGAAGAAAGTCTGAGAATAGGGGAAAAGGAAAATCTGAAGTTAAGGAGGAAAGATAATTTCTTTTTTTTTTTTTTTAAGTGCCAGTTCTTTGTGGATTCAGAAACATTTTTCATCCTGCTTGAAAATCCTGTGTTGTTTTGATTATATGTTGGAAAGTATGCTTTCAGCAGATTCTTTAAGACAATTACTTAAAAAAAATATTTAATCAATTCACCAAAAAAATGTGTGTGCGTGTTTTTATAATCTTATACACGAATGTGTTGATATGCCTGTGTGTGTATAAATACATATAAAGCAGCAATTCTGGTCACAAGAAAAGGCCCGCTAAGTTCTTTGTGCACGGACTGATAAATAAAACTTTAACTCTGGTGTGGAGTTTGAACTGTGTATGAGGGTAAGATGATGAACTAAGAGACCTTGTGCTGAGTGTGTGCGCTGTCACAGGAACATATCCGTATGTCGGAGAAACTATCCAAAGTGACGGGTGACTCTGTTTATCAAAATTTCATTTTATTTAGATCTAACAAAAAACAATGTAATTCTATTTAAATTAAAGTCGTGAAGGGACTATCAGGGTTTCAGAGCTATATATTCAAACATCTGAGAGTGTCAAAGATAAGAGCCACTTCTAGAATAAAAATTCTAAAAGCATTTTCCTCTGCTCCCTGCAATTTATTGCACTCCTCTAGAATCACCACTGATTATTAAGTCCAGGCTTTTGAGGACTCCATTACTTCTTCAGATTTTAACTGTCTTTTTTTCATTTACCTTTAAAATATAACAGTGCACACACACTTTCTAATTTCATTTATGTACCTTTATACAGTTGCAGGGTTTTTTAAATATTACTGAAAGACATCATTTTTCCCAGGGTAATAATTCACTGAAATGATGAAATGTAGCATATTTATATATAATTATTTTTGTCAAACCAGACCTTTAAGTTCTAGGGAGAACAAATTGGTTTTGGAATTCGTCTTTAAGAAGGTCTGGGACTTATCCTTGAAGCTGTTCAATTCAAAATAACTCATTAATGTCAAATAAAAGACCCTGTAAAGAATAATGTTTATTCTTCTAAGCTTCTACTGAAAGACTGTGTAAGCACTCCTTGGAAGCTTAATCATTGAATAAATCTTTTAAAGGGAGGAGGAGGAGGAGCGTGGCACAAAGGTTGTATGTTCAGTTAATGAATCTTTCATTCACCTCTGGCCAGCTGCATGCTTTTTTTCTGTTTTCTATGGAAACCTGTTAGAGTTTAATGATTTGGGGAGGAAAAAAAAAGCAAACAATTCAAAACCAATGCAGCTATACAGTTGGGTGACTGAAAGATGCATTTCCTTGCGCTACCAAGAGCCCAGTGACATTGAGATCATTTCGTTTTGGTTTAAAAGTGTTGGAGGCATCACTGTAAGACTCAGCTGAAATGGGGGTGGGCATTCAGGAGGAGCTGCATCATCCTCCTCATCCCCGACTGCAGCCTCCTCGGCTTAGGTACCTCAGGGACTGGGCTGGTGGCAGAGCTGCTGCTTCTTACCTTGAATCATGATGTACTTCAGTAAGTGTGTGTGTGTCTCTCCTTCCTTTATGTCAGATGTTGTTCTTTGTGGGAGTCTGGATAAATATTTCAGTCTGTAGGAGTTCAGGAGAGCTAGGTATTGCCTAGCAACAAGCATCCCACTCTCTGCCTCCTGCTTTTCTTTACTTTTAATAAAATACCAATGGAAACCAGAAGTTGAAGCATTAATTTAATTTTCAGAAATATTTTGGGCAACTTAAGATATTTTTGTTACAACACCATGTCAGAGCAACAAAGATGTTGGTGGGGGGCCTGGCATCTTAAAACAGGTAATTCCACTTGGCTTGTGTGAACAGAGCCAAGTTCACTTCAGCTGGGGACAGAATAAACCTTATGATTGCAGTTGTTTAGTGAGTGACAATGTATAGCAAGTGCTCCTTTGGTCCTGTAAGGTCTATAAAGCATATAGCAGTTACCCTTAACCTAAACTGAATGCATTTTAAGCTGTGTTACTCAGTTCATCTTGCAGCTTGTGATGGCTGCTGGTGGGACTGTGGCTTGTGTTGGAATTTAAAGGTTTTAAAACCTTTTTCCAGACAACTTTGTGCAGAGTTTTTTGACTAGCATTAGTTACAGTGCTACAGCACTCAGTTTACAAAGATCCTGGGGGGTAGACCCAAGGCAAGAAAGGTAGTGAAGTGCAATTTAGGTAGGTTTTTGGGTTTGCTGATTCAGTGCCATGCTGCACTGAATTTCAGTCTCTCTTGTCCCGTACTGATTTTGAAATGTCAAGGACTGTTGCAAAGCTGTAGCTATGGTTAATGTATACTTTTATCTATAGCTTCTGCAGGATGCCTGCTTTCTGGAGTTTATATATTTCCCTGCGTATACCAGAAACAAAGGAAAAAGGGACAAGTACATGGCTGTTATTAATATAAAAGTAGCCATCCTTAATGCTGGCTTGAGGATAACCTGCATTCCTTTGTGTCTGGATGCTGCTGAAATGGTGCTTTCAGTGATCCTGCTTTACCTGATGTTCAGGGTGGCCTTCATGAGCTTGGGAGTTGTCGTCCTCGGTCTTTGGGGAAGTTTGGTGTGACTCAAGGCCTTCGGAAAGGATTGCAGAAGTCTAAGTGCATCTATAAGGGCTTTCAAGAAGAAAAATGCGTACTTTTAAAGTAAAATAAATGATTCAAGGAGGTGATTAAGAAACACAGTTATGCCCAAATATGGACTTCACTTTGTAAAGGGAAAAGTTAATAAATCCTGATTCAGCAAATCACTTAACTTTACGAATGAATTTGTCTTTTCCAAATGTATGATCCCATATCTGTCTGAATTATCAAGGGGGGGGGAAATTAGCACAAGAAGGAATTTGTACCTGTATCAATGTGAATTTACTTTAAAGTTAGTAGTAAGTAAAAGAAATGAGAAAGTGATAGCAGTATGAACTTGTTTTTCAGTTAATTAATGCAGGTTTATATATTCAGAATGTTCTATTTGTAGAGACAAGGGCACCTCTACATACGTAGCAGCCTCTGTTTGTCTGGAAATATGCTCAGCATGACTGTCCTGAAACCATTCTCATGTTCCTTACTCTGGCCTGTGATTTGTCCCCAGGGAATGCCAGCAAGGGTGGGACTACCAGAGCATTTATTCTAATCAAGACAGGTTTTCAGAATGGACTGGCTTTTGTAATTTCTGTTTGCTTTTCTCTTGCTGGAAGAGAAACAGTCTAATGTTTGGTGGCATCTGTAAGGTTTATAAACTCCTGACATCTGAAAAGACCATTTTAAGACAGTGGGTTAATCTTTGGCTGGAAGTGGTCATAATTCTGTGTTTGCTATTTTTTATTTTGGTTGAAACAAATGGTTTGTTAGGTGTTTTGCTGTATGATTACTTAGAGCCCTTTTGACATAACGGTTTTGATTCAGGAATATTTTGCAGGTGTCTTGTCAGGTAGATTTTCTTCTGTAAAATCCACTTGATACAAATGGAGGATGCTTCTATTTAGACTTTATTTCTGCTTTCATATTTTTGATGATAGAAACTGAGATTTCACAGCCAGCCACTGAAAACTGGAATTCAGAGCAGGTTTCACAGCAGTGACACACAAGTCAGAATGGATGCACTAGATCTGTAAGAATCGACAGTCCTATTTTTCATATGCATTTCAAAGTCATTTAATCTGAAGCAGAAGCTTTTCACCTCTTCTGAAAATCAGGCAACAGATCTGGAGTTTGTAGTTTTCATCTGAAAACGGTGTCTAACTACTTCATCTTCTCCCCCAAAACAGCACCACAGAAGTCTGCAGCCTGTAGGGGTGGTGTGTGTGGCAAATGTGCACTAGTCACCAAAATGACCTTCCATGGAGGAAAGCACTCTGGTGATGCAAGGATGTGGGCAATTCAGGGCTTGATAAATTGTGGAAACCTGATTAATAAGCAAACCCAATTACTTGTCACGGCTAATGAAGCAGCTTTTTCCTGGGGAAGGCTGTTGTACATTATTTAATAATGCAAAACCAGTGGTGGCTGGTTGAATAGCGGCGTGTTAGCCATTTTCAAACGCATACCCAGCTTTGCTCTATCACCATAGCCACAGTAACCCAAGAGGACTTCAGTATTCATGTGTAACTTGAAGCTCAGTTGCACTGTAGGAGTGTGTGTGTCTGTGTGTGTTTAGGGAGGAGTAAAGATGAATAAACCTGGAGAACTGGAAACAATTACAGGTTAACTGTGTCTTCCTCTGTCAGAGACCCGGTGAAGCTTTTGATATGTGACATTTAATTTTAAAGCCCTTGATGACTAAGTCATTTCCTGCTCAGGTTAGATAACCACATCATATAAATCCAGGATCTGGAAAAGCTGGTCCACTTGTACCATTTCAGATAAAGTGCATGGTGCTTGATCAGTATAATAGTAGTAAAATATATATCAACGTTTACTAATTTTATCTGCTTAAGGGAGCTTCTTGTCTTGGTTTTGGTGTAAAAATTTGCTTAATGTTTGGCAACCTGTTAGTCATGTTGTTGCATATACAACAGTAATAAAATAATGAGGTTGTGGTTTAAAAGTGGTCATGTGATGCTGCTCTGCTCTTTGAAGGATAACATTATTTTGAATGATACAAAAATAACAGCAGATTGTTGATAACAACTCTTGATGGCAGGTTTAGATTCTTGACTTTACACCATTTCCATTATTAAGAGACCTATGTAAGTAGCATTTACTTCCACATATATGCACATATTCTGGCAAGAGGTTTAAGACATTCCATCTTGCTGTTTAAATTTTGGGAATCTAAAGTGCTTCCCCCCACCCCATCCAAGGCTTTGAAAAAGTTTTGACTTGACTTTGAAAAGCATTGACTACTGGGTTTGTATATTCTCTTAAACCTGAAGGAGCCTTCCAAAGGTATAACGTAGTATTTAAATCTCTATATAGAGATTCGTGTGGAAACCTAACTAAAATAATGATGTATCCATAGGAATCCTGTCATGAAATAAGTATTCAGATTTTATAGTGGACTTGCAGAGTTATTTTCTGTGGCTGTAGTATTGGCTGAGCTCACTAATGAATGTATTTTGGCTTCTAATGTGTTACTGTTGAGATCTCGCGTAGTATTTCTAGGAAGCATGCTTTGAAATACCAGTAAAGAATATTTGCTCTGGGTAACAGCTGGAAGGTTTACCTGTATAAATGCAGGGTACTGGGACTTAGTGCGTAGATTAAAGACAACGAAAGCATTGACTAAAATCATTACTTAAAAGGAAACATAAGGAACATTTCTCTTTTTATTTATTTATTTTTTTCTTCTCATATTGCCCAGTTTTATTTAAAGTGCTTATAAACAGACTGTTGTTCTGACCTCTGTTTTACTATGGAACAGATGTGTCCATGGTTAGGTTATTTTATTTATGTATACAATAATGTTTGCAAATTTAATGAACCTCTAAAAAAACCCATCAATTAAATGATTTCATAATTTCTTTTGCAGGACTGAAGTGGATCGAGGGACGAATGGATGACTGAATATTCATATGAAGAGGAAAGCCATAAAAGTTGGTTGACATTTTTACAGCCATATGCATTATACATATTACTGCTATTATCAAAAATTTATATTGTGTTACAAAACATAATCGGTGGAATAACCAGTCTGAGCTTTATATGCCATAGTGTCTTTTAGGCAAGGGAATACTAGAGCTGTGAAGTTTAATACCTTGGGGAGTGGCACTCAGATGCCACATTGACAAATACTGTTTAAGAAGTCAAACACGGTCACAGAATCACAGAATGGTAGGGGTTGGAAGGGACCTCTGGAGATCATCTAGTCCAGCCCTCCTGCCAGAGCAGGTTCACCTAGAGCAGGCTGCACAGGAACATGTCCCAGGTGGGTTTTGAAAGTCTCCAGAGAACAAGACTCCCCAAGCCCTCTGTCAAGCCTGTTCCAGGGCTCTGTCACCCTCAAATACGATGTCTTCAGAAGTATCTTGGTGCTTTGCTTTCTCACTGTAGAGGGATGGCTGTCTTAGGGCGTGGATTTTCTGTGCAAATTAAAAAGGAAGAAGCTGTTAGTGACCTCTGTGGTTTCCTGGCTTTATTGTTATGCCTTGTAATATGATAAAATTCAGTAGCCTTAACTTCTGTCAGTCTGACTGGTTGGTGACTGAACTGTAGGCTTCAGTTGGGAGGCTGCTTTAGCCAGTTCCTGCCAAGGCTGTTTAAACAAAGTTGACTGTGTCTGTGGGTTTGCACTGGAGCAAATGAATGGTAATGGCACATGCAGGGTGTGGTCCAGCAGGATACAGGATGAGGTCCAGTGGGATGCTGTGCAGCAGCTCAAGTTAAATAAGGTGTTCTGGAGACTCTACTAGTTAAGGAGGGATTTCTTATGGTGAAAAACCTCTGTCCTACTAGGGAGCTTTCTTCAACCCCTGAATCCCAAACAAACCAGAAAAAAAACTCAGATTTTTTTTCAAAAGCACCATGTCAGTTCAATACTAGTAATTTAAGTTTATAGTTCTATTAAATTGAACAAAGTAGTTCAGGAGGACAAAGATTCTGACTTATCTCAGTGATAATTTGGTTTTATCAACCTTTTAGCCATTTGGAAGTTTTACAGTTTATCAACAAATGACTTGGATATAGAAGAGTTTAATTCCTTCTTGGGTATGCTTTTTTTAGTGTTTACAACAGGTAGTAGATGTGATGATCCTAGCTACTTCCATATCCATAAGAAGCATAAGACTGGAGGATACCTGCATGGTTAAGTAAGGAACTGCTAAGCAAACTTAAGTGGAAGAAAAGAGTCTACAGATCATGGAAGGAGGGGC
>JANIJG010018326.1:20779-65555 GCA_024611175.1 Megaceryle torquata | reverse complement strand
GCCTTGGTCTGCACACCAATCCTTGGTAGTAACTCTAACCATGGGGTGTTGTCACTGCCAGCAGCAGACACTGCCTGTGAAAACAGGCTGCTGACTTCAGACAGTGCAGTTAGTTAGAATTGAACTGAAAAGTAAAAACACTGAACAGAACCAGCTCTGTTCTCACTCAGACAAGGACAGGGACTCAATACAAGAGAGTGTTTCTTGAACTTGCCAGAGCTCACCTGATCTCAGCAGTCCCCCAGCCTCTGATGTGGCCTTGCCTCACTCACCTGTGACTCCTGTGTGGAGCAGGGTGTAGGAGGGTGCATGTCCTCTGAGCTGGGAGCTACACGCGTGGTGCTTCACAGTGGTACCCAGCTGATGCAGTGAGGGCAGGCTGGAGAAAGGCGTTGGCAGGGACCTTATGAAGTTCAGCAAAGGGAAAAGTCCTGCACGTGGGGAAGCACAACCCCATGCTCCAGTGCAGGCTGGGCAAGCCTCTGAGTCATCTCATGTGACTTTGGAGCTACCGTAATTTTGGATGGAATTTGCCATCATTGGAATTTCAATAATTTTTTTTTTTTTTGTGGTTTTTAAAGTCTGGTCATTATAAAAATGATTATTTTTTATTATTGTATTTGAGGGTCTTTCAAGGAAGTTTTATCGTTTCATTTGTACAGTCAGAATATTAGTAGCAGTGTGGTGATACGTTTAGGTCTTGTTGTCAGCTGTTCTCTCCATACCTTATTACAGACAAATGCACTTTTCCTAGAAAGTGACTGCTCTTAAGTGATCTTTCACATCTAATGTCATTCAGTGGATTCTTGGAGTATAATTATGACTAGAAACATCAGCAGGATAAAATACATTAATCTCAAGGGAGTTATCTTGCTCTGGCCATCAATCTATCCTTTCTGTCGTGTGCTTTTCAGTTTAGATTACTCTCAAGCAAGGAGGCTGTAGTTTGATATTTTGTCTCAATTCATGATGATTATAAATATCTTGGATAAAACATTGTAGCAAATGACCACTTAAAAATGACTAATGGCCCCATTCCGCAAGGCAGGGAGACTGAAGTTCTTTTGGTTTCATCTGTTGTCTAGCATTTATCAAGATAGGTCCCTTAACAGCCAATTGGTGGTTGATATTTAATGAATATTTCACATGTAAATAGATAGATAGCAGGCAGTTTGTTGTCTGGAGCCCAGTCGTATCCATAGGACAGATCTGCTTTTACTTACTGTCACTGCAAAATGTAAAACTTAGGCTGAAACTGTAAAGCAGGAGGAAAACTTTTACCCAGACTTTGTATTCAGGGAAGTGAGGAGCAGTAGGGACTTAATTTCTTTTTCTGTTCCTTCCATCAGCTGCTGTGTACTGTGCTGTGTCTTGCTCCTGTCCTTTCCTGTCAGGAGCCTGTGGGGTTGATGGGCTGCTGAAAGGCTGTGCATTGAGAGCGGTGTAGTCCCCAGGTTTGCTCGCTGCTGGCTCAGCCTCACCAGGTGTGGAGTGAGGTGGACTTGGAACTGATCCCCATGGCTGAAAAATTGCTGAGGGCATTTCCAACACTGATCTTTTCCAAAGAGGAAAATGATTTTAAGATGCCTGCAATGAACACCTTCAGCTTCAGACGTTTGCATTGCATATCATCTTGTTCCTCTCCCCTTTGCCTCTGTAAAATGAATGAACGATTTCTGGGAAGACCTCAGTGTCCCTGTTAGACTTTCCTTACAACCAGCAGTATAAAATTTGTTCTGTGCCACTTTTTTCTTAATCTCTGTGGGACAGTTGCTTTCATAACCTAAATGGTTTCTTGTTCATGGGTCCTGGGTCTTGGCTCGATTCCATTCATTTCCCTGCTATTTTGGGGTGTTTACACAGTGCTCTTCAGCAGTTGGCTTGGGGCAGGTATCCAAAGCACACGCTCACACAAAAAACAGTTCATCGGAGTTTGGGCCAAATCATATTTAGTGTTTTGTTTGTGATCTGATCTCGTTGATTTGGATTGATTATTAAGTTGGATTATGATTTTCAGCATTTTGTCCTTGTATTTCGTTCCTGCCAATGTGGATCAGAGGGCAGACATCTATGGAGGATGGTAACTGTTGCTTTTAAGTTTCCTGTATCAAAACCACAGTGTATTTCATGAGCGTTAATTATGGTGGTTAAAGATAGCTGTGGTCTTTCTGCACCCTCACACTTCAGGAACACAATGGAAGTAGGCATGGGTCGGGTTAGGCTTTCCCGGTCAGAACCTGGTCTACTGCAAAAGCCTCAAGCTTTACTTTAAAATTAGTAAGTACAGAGATCTTTTATATAAAATAAATAAGGTTGTATTTTAAAGTAGTCATTGCAGAGCTTTTCTCTGAATCAGGAGAAATGACTCTTGCCCAGCAGCTGCTCAGCAGTGGTGTGTGATATTTGCATCCTGGTGGCTGCACAGATTTTTGTTCTGCTTGGAGGTGCTGTGGGATGTTTTAGGTGCACTGATTTTTGCAGTCATTCTTGAATTAAAATCCTATTTATTAAACAGTTTCTTGAAACAGGAAGAAAGAGGAATTGCATTAAAAGGCTTGGCAGCAACCTTCATGTGAGGTGGTGTGTGGAGGAGTAAGGCAGCCCACATTGTAATGCAGCTCACAGGAGAGTAATTAGTCTAGAACTGACAAAATGTGATGAAAATGTGGAATATTTAAAATACTGGAGTTCTTTTCACAGCTCATGTCATTGAAATTGCTAAATGTCATTGTAAAGCAAAGGTGGATCTTGCTGATGTTGCCTGGATCACTCCTCCATGAAGACATAGGTGGTGATGATGAGTCTGTGGTTAGTAAATTGTGAATGTAGGTGAAAGCTGTCTTAGAAGGGCCTGCTTCAGCATAACTTAATGCAGTAGAGTGCCTGTTAAACTATTGTTGAAACTTAATAGATTAAAATTTAGTTAGTAAACACATCATCTATCATTGTATATATTGCTGTTGATTCATAGAATGCACGGGGTTGGAAAGGAACTTTGAAGGTCACCTAGTCAACCCCTCCCAAAGCTAAGGCTTGATTGTAAGGCTTGATGCGTGATACTTAACCTTTTTTGATTAATTTAAGTCATACAGAGCATATGATGAGTGGCCTCCTCTATCACTTAGGTTTTTAAAGTTTGGGGATTTTGAGTGGTTGGTTTTTTGTTTTGTTTTGTTTTGTTTTTTTTTAATTTGTGAAAATGAAAAAACTTCATTGAAAAGTTCATCTAGAAGAACAGAGATACCAAAAACTAGCCTGTGAGCATAAAATGACAAATTGCTTTATACTGCAGGCATGATCACCCTTGGTTCCCATTTCAGAAGTCTGTTACTGGTTTAGCTTAGATCAGGAAATTAATGTCCCAGCCTGGTGAGCTTCAGTTCACCTTGTACCATGGCCTTAGGCTGTGCAATCTAGGTGTCTTTTGGAAGAAACCGAACCATGCGGTGTGCTCCAAAAAGCTTACCTAATGTCCTTAATTTCTCATGGGCTGCTGAAAGACATAGGCTACAGGTATCTTCAGCTACACTGAGAAGATCCTTTTCAGTTGCAACAGAACTGCTTGCTATGGGACATGCAGACTTGTGGTTCTGCTAGGTGACCAATCAGGGACCTTTCAGTTGAGATTACATGGTGTCCCCCTTTGTTTAGTGGTGTTTCCAAACCAGTTTCTGTTGCAAAACATCATCTTTGATTCGTCTTTCAGCTTTGATACTCTTGGTGAGGACTAGTTGTAATGGGAATGCAGTCCACAGGGAGATGGATCTTAAAGGCCTGGATCTACTCCTTTTAACTCATTTTCCTGAAGGCTCTCATATTCCACTGCAGACAGCAGTAGAAGTCCTTCCTGTGGGATTTCTATGTCCTTTGTGGAGGAGCAGGCAGCTATGTCTGTAAGCACTGCTGGTGCAGACATGGTGAGCACCGCAGGCTCTGCTTTACTGGACTCATTCTTCAGTCCTTGGGTTTTCAGAACATCCCTGAGCATCTCTGCTTTTGCAGCCTGACTTCTCTGCTGCAGCACATCCTCATGGGAATAAAAGAGCAGTCACCGAGCTTATTTCACCTTTTATTCCTAGAGCACTTAGAGAACAATTATACTAATTCTAATAATGACTAAATTTATACTACTCCAGAGAGGAAAGCACAAGTCATTTAATTTCAAAGCTGTTTGACAAGACCATTTTGATGTGTGTATTTTCAGAAGCATGACACAAGTTTCCAAAGTGCCTAATGGGGAGAGAAATATTTAAATTCATACTCTTAGGTTTTTGGTTTCTAAGAAATTGAATACTGTTCAGTTCTGTTGACCATTATCCATTAACTAAAACAAGTTTAAAACGGAGATTACAGGACTTACTACTTCTGCTTGTTTCTTAATGACCTATTTCTGGTTATTAATTAACAGGCTGTGTCTGTGGAAAAATAAAGAATGCTGCTGTTGTGGGAGATACTCATTCTCAGTATTGTGAAGCAGCCCAGCTAACTGCATTTCAGAGTTAATCTTTGCTTCTCAATGACCAGGAAAAAAGCCACGGTTCTTGGTCTGCACAGCGGTGCTGATTAAGATACATTGAATCAGAAATTGAAATACTACATATGCTTTCTTGTTTTAGTTTTCCTACATATCTGGCAATAAACATTTAGTGCTAGAAATAAATGTATTTGGATTTTAGTATCTTTGACATGCCATGGAGAGAATAATGTCAAACAGTGACAATTTGTCACTGTTGATATGAAAGCGTAGAAGAATGTGTTGGAACTCAGTAGCTAGCATGTAAGGAGAAGGCAATTATTTTAATACTGATATCCACTGCTAACAGATACGAATAATGATTCCACTGGATATGCTATTTCTTATACCCAAGGACATGTGTCTAAAGGAGAAAATAAGCTCCTGTTATTAATCTAAATCTTGACCCACTCCTATGCTTTCCACATGGCGCTTCATGTGTGCTCCTGGTGATTCATTAAGTCTTTCATGTACAGAGGTTCTGTGATGAATCAGAAATGAGCAAGTTTTCTGCTTTGAGGCTGTCACCTTCTTTTGAACTTTGCTATTTACTTAGGGGTTTTTGTTTTTCAGTTCAGTTTGATAGCGCTCTGCTAAAGCTGTGATTGCTGCAGTCAGCTGTGATGGACATGTGGGCATAGCTTAAGTGAAAACAAAAGCCTTGACTTTCAAACATTGCAAGTAAACATGCACTGAGTTTCCACCTTAATTTCTACCTATTATAGAAGTTTTCTTATTGTTTGTATTAGGGGAAAAAAACCCTTGCAGCAAGAAAAGGTGTAGAAATAGTGAGATTCAAAACATTACTTTTTCTTGGCTCTGTTTTCCTGGTTTTAGAGGAGATGGTGCAACCCCCAAAACTCAAACATTTGGAGTTAAGTTTCATTTAAAACTGTGTGAGCTTGGGCTTCGGTGGTCATGAAGAGAGATGACAGTGAGAATCTCTCTTTCAAATTAAGAAGTATGGAGTTTTTGTTGGCCTTAGGAAGATGAAAATTGACTTAGATGTGTAGGTTGTCTTATTAAGTGCAGTGGAACTGAGATCATGTTTGCTGAACAACTCTTTGGAGATTTACATAATGGATGAGATACAGGAGCTCCAGGCAGCATGACAGTGGAGTTTATTTTATCACAGAATGTAAAACAAGTGAATTGCCTTAATAATCTCTGCAGAAAGCAAGGACAATTTCTTTTTTTTTTTAATATGCAGAAAGACAGCCAGAGTGTTCATAATATCTTGGCTATTCTTGTACAAGGAGTCAAACCTTTCTTTTGAATAATCTGGATCCCTTTAACTACTGTCTTATTTGGGACTTTTAAAGCTCTTCAGGAATAGCAAGCAACATATATCTGTCTGTGAAAATATGGCTTTTACGTAGTTAAAATTGCTATCATGGCTTGATAAAAGAAGCTCATAAGAGGCTGGGTTATTATCCGAACTGCTACATATTTAAATATATGGAAAGCATTTATAAACCAAGCTCACCTGCTATTTATTTCTATAGTGGTAATAATAGTAATTTCAAAAGTTTTAGAACCTTCATAATTTCAAAGTGGGTGTATGTTGGAAAGAAGTTTTAATATTAACATTAAGAAGTTTGAGGCTTTCATTTCCTCAAACCAGTTCACCCACTTTGGTTGGCTTGGGTATTTTCTTTGTTTTGTTTTGTTTTCCTACCCCAGCTGATGATACTTTTCCAGTATGGAAAATAGACAAGAAACACTGGAAAAGTAGAATAGTTAGGTGTTGTTTTTACCATTTATATTTAACTCCTATTGTGTGCTTCACAACCATGTATTTGTCTTCAAGCAAGAGTTTGATTATTACTTTACTTTGAATATAAATGTGCCATTACTCTTTGATCTGTAGCAACAGTTTGTTTTGATCAAGGCTATTTACCACTTTTGCCTGAAGGAAAAGATTTACTGTTGGGCATAGCAGGTTTCCAAAAGAGTGAATGATGTCCTTAGTTTCTGGTTTCTGTGAGCTATATGCAGCTTAAGAATCCTTTTGTATTAACCTGATGTCAATTGATACTTCTTTTAGAAAAGTCTGGGCAAGTAATTCATCATACAGTGTTGCACAGAAACATAAGCCTTTATTTGCCTAATATCAAACCAAGTTATTGGAAAACAAGGATAATCTATTAAATTTCATGAGCAGGGTTTGTTTCTGCTTCTGTTCATGAATAAACCCCAGTGATTTCAGTAGTACTGGACAATACCTAGTCCAGCTATGGAATATGCTGTCCTCCACTCTTAATTCCAGGATGCAGGCTGGGATTAGTTCTGCCAAATTTACTCTGGATACTGGATAGTCATTATTACTTATTGGTGGAGATTTTTTTTTTTTTTACCAGTTTCTTTTTCTGGGTTGGTTTCTAGTAAACCATTTATTTTTGTCTAGTCATAAGTCTGTATCTGTAACAGTTACTGCATTATAAAAGGGAGAGTACCAAAGTAATCACCTCTTTGTTTGTATTTGTGGCCTGGTGGGATCAGAGACCAAGGAATGTTTTATAAGGACAGAGTTGTTTTCATCAGAAAGTGTTTTAAAAGATTTAAATCCTTCCGCCATGGTGGCTCTGAACTCTCCCATGTGGGGATCTTAAGAGTAAATAAATAAAAGATCACACCAGTCAAATGTGATTTGAAGTGTCTGTAACCATTCCCCAAACAGTGCTAAAATCCTAAATAAGACATGAGCAAGGCAAGTGAGGGGAAAAGGTCACTTCAACCTCCAGACATTCCCAATGCACTATGTAGCTCTGTAGCACCAGACCCTAAGGACACAGAAGAGGATGGAGGAATCATGGTGTCTGAAGGAGCCCCCTGGTTAGAGCAGCTTCCTCATGCCCTGCTTCTCCATAGCTTACCCTACTTTGAGATGCTTGTACATTCATCTCTGAGAGAAATTTCTCATTTCTAATCCAAAGAAAAGTGACCTAAAAGTATTTGTCTATGTATGTATCTATTAAATCGGGGGGAAAAAAGGTATTTCTCTGTGTGTGGCTGAGATAACATTGCATTTGCAAAGGAACCTAAATGTCAGCTAGCATGGCTGTAGTTAGTTAAAAATCTTGAAGCTTTTTGTTGGAAAAAATCTTACAAGTTATTAAAAAAAAAAAAAAATGCAGAAAAGAGCAAGCAACTACTACTTGTATTTTGATAGCATGGAGTTGTCTGCCTCCTTCACTGACTTCTGAGATGGCAACTCAGGAATGCCTATTGGACCTAAAGTGATGAACCCATATTCCTTGCTAGTGAGGAGCGAAGGTGGAAGTTTCCATCCTGCACTGGCTTGTACTATTAAATACTGGGGGATGTTCTATGTAGCCAGCCAGGATCTGCTGGTTGCTTGTTACTAACCTCAGTTATAACCTCATACTTCACATGATTAACATGTGAAATATTTAATGGGTATCTACCTTGCAAAATTTCAAAAAAAAAATCCAATCCAGACATAAACCTTTACATCTGACCCTAGAGCTGTTGTATGGCAGCTGATGATGATAAAAATGTGAAGGATACTTGGTAACATATTTTAAAAGTCTTAGTTTGCTTGAGTAGGGTTCTGCAGGCCTTGATAATTAGCTACAGTCATAGTGGTATTAACAGTGATCTCTTGAATTAGTCTGGTACTTCCTCAGGGTTATCAGCAGTATAACTGTTGTTTTGTTTTCCATCACATTTTGAAAGTATTCAGGTTAATAAATAATTTTGTGATTTAGAATAATAAAAATAATCCATTCACTTTGCAAATACTCTTTCAGGTTGAAAATTTGATATCACCCTACCCTCTCCCCCTCCCCCAAGGAAATGACCACTCACAGAGATGTGTCATTACTTTAAAACAAATGAACTACAGGCTACAAAAACCCACCTGAATGTTTCAGAGACTATTTTAAATTTAAGAATAAATTATGATAGACTCTAACAGTTTTCATTTAAGTGTGGATAATTTCTTGCCCCAAATGGGTGATAGAATTATTGTGCCTCTTCTTTTTTTTTTTCCTATAATTCATGAAATGCAGAATTTATCATTGTGTTCAGACAATATAAAGTATACCTCCACATACATAATGCATAGACATGCACACAAAAGTTGCATGGACATCCGAAGAAACAGCACCAACAATGACATAGTTTTGGTGCTTTTCATTGCAAAAATTGGGTACCTAACATAGGTTCTTTAAGCTGAAGTCCTGTGAGGAGTGATTTTAAAGAACGGGTATATTTTCCTGAAAGAATTGTTAAAATTCTCTTTTACTTTACATGGGAACTGGTGGCTTGGCACGGGCTTTCAACGTGAAAAGCATTCTTGTGAGTCATCTATAATGACTGAAAGAATTATTCTCCACATTTGTGTCCAGCATCATTCAGTCTGATAAACACTGCTCTTGAAACCACTGTGGCTGTGATTTTAGTGGTTAGAATATTTTAGTAATGTTTATTGAATTTCAGCATCCAGAATGATGATGGAAGCAGTTTGTCATATTATTAATGTTAGTGGTCCAGATCTCTTCAGAAGGATGCAATACGCAAAACACTCTGTGTGGAAATTGTTGCTTAAAAATATGAGCAGCTTAACCCATCCAGTTCTTGTGGTGCAAAGTAAATCTAATAAAAGCATTTTATTCTATGGGAGACCTAGCCAGTGTGGACAGGAAATCGTTTTCATTATTTTACACAGTGTAACTAAGCCACGTGTTGGGAATAAATATGTGATTTATGCAGGCACAATTTCTTATTATGTCCTAATGAGAAACGTTAAATATATTAGTTTGACTCAGGGCTTGACACACGCTATAAAGTCTGTGTATGATGCCAAATAACCAATTATCGCATTGCATTATTTCTTGAAAGCCTCGACATGGGTAAGGTCACTGTACATTTTTAATGGGAGCATGATGCTAGGTTATAAAAAGATAATACAAACAACAATGCTTTGTTAGATCTTCCTGCTGCGCGATGTATAATCAGGTGCAGTGACTTAAAGAGCACTAATGAAGATTTAAAGACCCAGCAGGGGCATATTTAGCAGTCATGCATAGTTCTGCCAAATGCTTTTGCATAGGGCACCTCTGCTGCAAGGTAGAGTTCAACAGCAGCAGGTAGGAATGTATAGTTGCACTGTATAGCTTGGCGTAATACTTTCATATATTTTAGTGAGAATAACAATAACTTGCAGTGGTCTGGTGCTTTGCCAGACGCTGGTTTGGCTGGGACTTTTACCAGTCGTGAAAACAGCCAGGAAAGGTGGTGCGCATGGACAGATGGTATTGCTGCATTTTCAGTGATGGAGTAATGACTGAGGGCTCTGAAGGTTATCATCTGAAGCCCATGCTAAGCTGTAGATACTCTGTGCTGATTGTCTCATTTACCTGTGGAATAAATCACAGGGAGTGACATGCTGCAGAAGAAAAGACAGTGGCCCACCTAGCTTAAGGTCCCTTTTTGTCAGTGATCTGTACCAGATAACTTGGCAGAAGAACGTCAGTTCATTCTTAAGTGAGAGTCTTGAGGCTGGAATCCTGTGATTTAGGCTTAACTTTCGTGGTTTTGGCATGTATTATATTTAAAGAAGAGACATAGGAATATAAACATGGCTGTTTTCTGTCAGAGCAAAGGACCATGACAACAGCCAGTAATGTCTGGATGCTTAGGGAGACAACGTAGCAAGGTTGCATGCGAGCAATGGTGCTGCCTTGGTGTTTCTTCCAAGTCTGCAAAAAATCAAGGGCACAAACACTTCCGTAACTAGAGGTTGTAGCTGTGTTTTTGTCTGAGAGCTCTTGATAAGCAAATTTGTAGGAAAGTCCATTTGTTTTTGAATCGGTTTCCAGTTCATCAGATAAATAGATTTGTCAGGGAACCAGCTTCTCTAAGTAGGGAAGTTACGGCTTTGGTGTAAAAAGGCAGTATGTAACAGGAGGTGGAAGCGGGCTGGGCTATGAAGGATGAACACAGAAATACTTTACAGGCACACAGGGATGGTGTCAGGAAAGTCAAAGCTCAGATGAGGTTCAAATTGGCAGGAAATATCAAAGGCAACAGCAAGAGCTTTTTTCATTACATCAGCAGCAAAAGGCTGGACAAGGAAAATGTGGGTCCATGGCTGAAGGGGGGTATGTGTGCCCACAAGGCTGAGGTACTCTGCTGCTTTCTGCTTCAGCCTTCACCTGTGTGGCCTTCTTAAAGGCCTCTGTGCTTACAGACAAGGTTCAGGGAGCAGAATCGCTTGGTATGAATGAGGACAAATATGCAGGGCTTACCTGAGAAGAATCAACCCACGGAAGCCCATGGCACCTACCTGGCTGCATGCACAGACAGTGGGACAGCCGGCCAGTGTCCTTGCAGCACCCTTCTCTACGATGCGTGAAAGATCCTGGAGACCATGGGAGGAAATGGTACAGTCCTCGTCAGAGAAGTGCAAAAAGGCAATCTGAGGAACTACAGACCAGTCAGTCTCCCTTCAATCCATGGAAAAATACATTATAGAGTGAGTCCTCTGGGTATGGATTTCTGAGCACTGTTAAGGAGGAAAAGGTGACTGGGAACAGTCAGCCTGGATTCACCCAGGACCCACCTGATTGCCATCTGCAGTGTAAAGTGACTGGAATGGTTGGTGAGGGGAGAGAAGTGAACACCATTCACGTCAGGTTCTACAAGGCTTTCAGCAGTGCCTCCAAGAACATTCATGTATCTGAGTTATCATTATTACAACCTGGATGGGTGCACAGATGGGCAAAGACTGGTAGGATGTGTAGGCTCAGGGGGTCTTGGTCAGTTCATAGCCATGAGTGGTGGGAGGATGAGAGACGGTGCATTGAAAACAAGAAAGGTTCGGGCTGGATGGCAAGATGGCCTTTCTTTCCTACCATAGAGGCTGTCTCCAACTGACCAGATTGCCCAGAGAAGTTGTGCTGTCTCCATCCCTCAAGGTTGTTAAGACCTGACTGGACATAACCTTGAGCAATCTGGTCTGGCCTCTGAGCTACACTTGCTTGGAATGGGAGGTTGAACTGTACATTTCCTGAGACACCTTCACACCTGAATTATCCTGGGATCCTAAGAAAAAGAACAACATTAGCTGTAGCATTCATTGCTTCCTGATTTTTTCCAGGATTGCACCATGTTTTGTGTTGTAAAATGTTATGTTATAAACAAATTACTCATTTATCTTCTTTGCCCTACACACACAATCGTAGATTTTTTTTTTTTAATACTCTTTAAAATTCATTATGTATGCCCAGTTCTACTGCATGTATATAGCAAATAGGGATGCTATGAGGGAAGTTCATCTGTTATTGTAATGCTATATATACTATTTGTATATCTCTCAGATTTTTTTTCAGTTATTTTTATGGCTATACCCATAGTTACTTAAAATACTCTTTAAATCTTGCAGTTATTTCAGTTACTTGCAGTAATTGTGTTCATTTGCAGTACACTTTTTTTTTCCCCCCGAACATGTTTGAGGAGTCGCAGCTTCTCTGAGAACCTGTGGGAAATGTGTGTTGGTGACGTGAAACTCGTTAATTAGAAATTCTTAACACTTAATTAGAATTGTATTTGAAGTGGACACTCATTCCATAATAATTTATTGCTTGTGGAATCTTATTTGGCAGTTTTGTACATGACCTTTTGGTTATCCTGTCTAGAGTAAGAAAATGCCTCATGAGCAATCCCGTATCAGCTTCTTTTTACAAGTTGATATGAGCAGTCTGAGAGTGATATGCTATTTTAGACTTTTTTTTTTTCACCTATTTAATGGATACTTAAAAATTGTCATTCTTAAATTGAAACGCTTTGTAATTCATTCACCAAGTGAATGAAAGTCAGAGTTTGCACTCAGCCTTTGCAGGGTGGGGAAAACCTCACAAACTGATGATAAATAGAACAGAGATCAGCTTGCAACAGGATGTTAAACATTTGCAGCTTGGGAGTTTCATCAGAGCATGCAGCCTTTCTTTTGCAATGTCAGAATAAGCAGTTTGCTCCGCGGCAGGAAACGTACAAAGCAGTTACTGCTCCTACACACACACAAGGTGCTGTGCAAAAGCTGCAGGGAAGGTGATGGAGCAGTCCTTAGCTTCTGGCAAATAGTCTTGACTTTTTCATCTGAGTATACAATAATTCAGCTCTATTTAATGTTGGGTCTTTTTGTGGTCATTTCAGTGTATGCACAAATCCAGTGGTCTATATGCAGAGTTTTGTGAACACCAGCACTCTGACAGTGCTCCTGCTTGGTGGAGCTGCTGGGGTGAAGGTTGGGCTTCCTTAGTAGCTGGAATTAGGCCATTGAAATGAGACCATTTTGGGTTTCATCACTTACTGCCCATCGTGTCTATGACTTTGTAGGTAAACCACAGCAGACAGTCTCTGTGGTCCCATGCAAACCAGTTGCACTCCTTGCAGAGGTGTCCCGGAGTGGTGCACCTGCACACAAACATGTTCCTCTCCTCCTCCTCTGCTCAGGGCTGCAGTGAATTCGCTGTGTCCCTGTAGCTGGCAGTGCAACAAGCTGAGCTGAGAGCAGCAATTGACTGAACAAAGCATCTTTTTCCCAGAAATTGCCATATACAGCTCTGCTTTAAATAGTTTAAAAAAAAAAAGTTTAAAAAAATTGCTTGTGAACAATGTAAACCTGAAACAAAAGTAAGGTTTAAGTGAATTTCCTAAATATTAGTGCTTACGTTTTTAACCCAAAGAGGGGAAGCTAGCTTATCCTGGTTTCCTTTTAGTTCTGTCTGTATGTTGGAGCCCTCGGATAAGAATCACTTAATGCTGGCTAAGAGCAGTATCAACTGCTTACCATTTCAGTGGCCCAGCTGCTAGAAGGCAACCAGACATATTTAATGACAGCATTGCCATATATTGCTCTTATTCAGAGGATATAGTATGGGTTTTTTTTGTTTATTATTATATATTTATTATTATATATTTATCATTTATAAGACATCAACTCTTGGCACTGACAGTCAAATTTTCACTATACTTTATCCTAGAGAAGGAAAAATGGCACCTGAAGGAACAACAGTTTTCTCCCTCAGCTAAAGGATCTGGGATGATCTGCTGGCCAGTCATGCTGCAGTGGGCCATACTGCACTGTTGGTGGTGTGTTTGCTTTCTTTGAAACCCAGGGTGGAATGGGACAGTATAATTTATGGAGGAAGCAGTGATGTTCAGGTCCCCTGAAACCTCCTCTGCAGCTGTTTCACTGCTCCCTCTGGGGTTTTGTCATCGCAGAACTGAAGGCACCGTCACTTTGAGTTGATGGTCCCTTAGGGCTTCAGGGAGTGATGGAGCCAGGCAGACCCTGTAGATGGCACCTTGTCTTGGCAAAGAGCAGCTGTGTTTGGCCATTTGGCCTGCCATGTGAGATCTCAGACAGAAATTTTGGACTAATCCGTGGCTATTGCTACATGCTAAACGCTCCCTTTATTCTCCAGCGTGAAGGGCTTGTGCTGTATCTGTCTTCATGGAAGCAGACTTTGCACGTTGGCAGGTGGGGGAGAAATGTGCCAACCAGCTCCCCATGCTTTCAACAGCTCATTTTCCTACCAGAGCAGCTAAGAGCAGAATTCAGAGTAAAATTACTAGTAAGCTCCTAGGAAATGCCATTCATTGCTCATTTGCTCAGCAAATAAAAAATAGTCAGGATTTTGACAACAGATACAGGAAATTTTTGTCGTGTGGCAGAATTCCTCCCCTGACAATCTATTGATGTCGCACACTTCTAGAACCAGAAGTTAATTAAAAACATGTTGTGACCTGAGACTTAACTTTTTTGATTATCAAAACTTTTATTTTAGTATTTGGTAAAAGCAAAAGACAGGGGACTTTTGAATGAAAACCTGATCTGAAACTGTTCTTACCAGCTGTTCTTTTTTCTCAAGTTTAATAATTGAGATAACAGCCACCTAATAGTAAATGCAGCCTTTAAGTAAATGAGATCAATATTTGTAGAACTATGAGAATTCTTTTATAGTTGCTATTGCAGGGTTGTTTTGGGCTTTTTTTGGGAAGGTGAACAGTGATGTTTGTTTTAAATTGTAAGCCTTATCTTCTTCAAAATCCTCTCCAAACTCAAAAGCAGTTGACATAAGATAGCAGAAAACTACTTCAGAAATTGAGTAGTAGCTTTTTAAGACCACCTGACATGTAACTGTGGTCAAGGGAAAGAGGCAATCTAGGGCAGTTACTAGTGGGTTGGTTTTTGGGTTGTTTTGGTGTTGGGTTGTGTGTTTTTTTTTTTGGGTGTTTTGTTTTTTTTTTTTTTTGGGGGGTGCGTTGTGGGTGGGGGGGGGGGGGGGGCGGGTGCTTGCTTTGTTTTGTTTTATTTTGTTTCCAGTAAAAAAGTTAAAGCTTACCGTTCACCTTCTTCTAAATTGCCATAACTCATCCTGTTGTTCAATTCTGTTTCCAGTTCCCCATGTCCTCCTTATCAGGAGCCCTTTTTGTGCAATCTCAGAAAACAGGGCAAGCAAAGCAACAGGCAACAGCACAGAGCAATATTATAAAGGAGGAACTTAGTAATGATCCTTAATACATAAGCAAGACACAAGGGCTACCAATTTGTGGTTCAGTGAAAGTGTTCATTCCTTTCACGTTTATTCCCTGCAAGTATCTTCCTTTCCCTTCCTCTATTTCCTCCTGCTATCCCCTATTAAGGCTTTCAGAGCCATAAATTCAGTGGTATGTGTTTGAACCCATCATTTAGGCAGGATGATAAATTGGAGCATCATCACTTGCAGATGCAAAAGTTCACCCACAGAAATGTAGGCTGGGATTTTATATTTGATACTGTTCTGCAGAACTTTGCCTAATTTCTACTTTATATCGTACATTACTTGAAGTTACTTATATGGCAAATCAGCTCTCCTCAGCCTTTAGATGTAGAATTGTGTGGGTCAATGAGTGACTGTCTTCAGAAAGCCTAAGACAATTAATTTCTTTACGGCAATGTGCCTTAGAATGGGTAAGGATGTTCAGCTCTGAAGAGTAGATGTGAGCTGGAAATCAGAACCACACAGCTCTATTTCAATGAGATGCTGAAATGTTTCCTTTCAAATGTGGGGTTTTAGTTATTTTCTTATTTGTTACAAAGCAATAAACACATCCTTTTCACAACCTGAGATTGGGTAACTGCCCAACACCAAAGATAAGGATTTGATACAAAGTTAGATTGATGCTGAAGATTTCTAGGGGTCAGGAAAAACAGTGCAAACTGAATCCTATAAAACCTGTTAGTGCCTCTTTTTAGTATCCCTCTTAACATAAAACGTTTACTCTATTTGGAAAGACAAGGAATACACAAGTAGGAGAGCAAGCATTTCTCTTCACTCTCAGGCAGCAGCACCCCAAGCCAGGCACAGCCCCAGCCCAGGTTCAGTGCTCACAGAAGTGTTACATGAAACAGAACAAACACAGCTTGAGTTACAGAAACAGGCTAAGCAGGAAGTCATGGAGAGGGAGGAAAAAAAAAAAAAAACCAAACAAAAAAACCCACAAACCGTTTTTGACTTGTAAACTGAATAAATTTGATGCTTGAAGTGGTAGCTAGAGAATAAGAGACAGAATCCTAGTGCTGGTGCTTTTACACTCAGTGTTTTGACCATACAAAACTTTTGTAAAATAGGTTTTAGATGGTTTATTATTATCTTAAGCTTTGGGAAAGACATCTGAAGGAAAATCACTCAGAATTGCAATCAAAACTCTCAGGCCTAGACTTGTACTATGTGGTTCAAATGCCAAAACAGATAAGAGATGTTATTATAAACCAAAGACTTTCAAACTTTCCTTGTGGCTTTGTGTGACCATCTGAAGATATCTGGGAAGGCAGCTTTTTAAGACCATACTTTACTCCATTCCAGTGCTTCTATACCCAGAGAGACACCCTTCAGCTCTGCCATGGAGAGGAACACAGAGCTGTTTGCCACTCGCTTAGAAAACAACCAATATTTTTAGAAACCTCACTCACAAAAAATGTTGCTCCTCAACTTGTGAGAAACCAAAAGATATCAGTAGCTGGAAGCTGCCTGGAAGGAAAGGAGGAATTGACTTTCCTAATTCCGAGAAAAAGCTTCTTAACAATTGCATTCTAGTATAGACCAAAAGCCGCTGATAAACCAGCTCACATCAAATCACTGACTTCAGGGTTATGCCTGCAGGAAGTACACCACAGTGACTTTGGGCTGAAAATATCACTACTACATTTTTTAATCTGAAGAAGACAGAGGATGAAGGATGTTTTGAGAAAATATTTTCCCATGCACTGACAACTGAATTCCCTGACATGCAGATGAAGGGAGGGATGGGAAGGTTTAGGTGCAGGGAGATCTTTCTTTTTTTTCCCATTTCCCAGTCCTGGTTCCACGCCCACCCCAGGGTGGCTGAATTTCAACATCTCCCATTTGTTATAAATTTCAGCCTCTTGTTTTTTCTGTCGCTCTCTGTAGTGCATAGGAGCATTTTAATGTGTGCAATCCTTAAATGTCAGTATAATGGAAAGCAGATGAGTCTTTTATGACAGCAATTTTTCACTCGTTTTTCTTGCTAAAACTATGCAGTGGGAATAAAAAAAGAAGATTTAGATGGTGAAAATGGTGTTTTAAATCAGACACTGCCCTCGTTCTCCTTGCTTTAGCCATGTGAGGCACACAAGTGTACTAAGGCACAGGCCTCCTTTCAGACTGCTCTGATGGGAAGAAAATTTATGAAGCTGAATGAAAATTCCTCCCTAGCATTGCCCAACCTTTCTGCTAGTCAAGCTTTGTTATTAACTTAATTATGGGGTTCTGTTCCATGCCACAGCCTGTGCCCTGGGCATTGTACAGGACACTTCAGATGAGTGACAGTGCGTGACCAGACAGTAATGCATCGCAGGGTATAACAGTGTGGAGGAAAAGCAATTTTTATCCTGTTCCTCCTCCCACCTCACTTCCAGAATTTTGTACATGGCACTTGTACAGCCTGAAGAAGGAGCCAAAGATTTAATGAGCATTTCAAAGTTAAATAATTTGTAGACGTGACTGTTCTGAAGCCTCTGTTTGCAGAGAACCAAAAAAAGATATGTCTCTGTACGCAGATGAAGCTGAACCACTCTACACTTATCAAAAAAATCTCTTTAGAAAGTACAGAAAATGCCAACTGAGCCAAATACACACTACGTTTAGGAAGGTCACTGTCTAAGGCTATATTCTTGTTACATGTGCAAATGAATGAAGATATTTGAAATTACGAGGAGAGTGTAGAACAGCACTTAAGAGGTGGACTAAAGTTACTGCAAGTATACAATAAAAATAAATTAGATGATTCCTAGTCCAAAGATAATATTTAAGAAGGTAAACTAATTACCTTTCTTTGAAAATAAATTCAAGTAATTTCATTTTAGAGTACTGTAATTCTTTAGTTTGTTTTAAGCTTTGTTATTTAATAGTTTTCATTGAGAAAAAAAAGCTGTCATCTACCACAGAGAAATGTAAATAAGTCTCTTCTTCAAAGACAGGCAAAACTTGTTTTGTGTGAAAAAGTAATAAAATCCACCCTTTTGAAAAGTTATTTTCAAACAGGTACTTTATCACACTGTTATTCAACTGTATGATAGTAAAGCTTTCAGGTATTTTTCATGCTGGGCTGGAGGCAGCACAGACCTCTAACTTTAAAGCAAACACATCAGTAAGATGATTAAAAGCAAAAAACCCTCCAAAACCCAATAACTAAAAAAACTCCACAACCCTCCAGAAACATAAGAATCCTGATATGGCCATCTTAGCTCTAATCACAGCAAAATACAAGGTAACCTTCTCAGTAGGCCAGATGGTGATTAGTGAGCATTATCTGAGATGCTTTTCTCCTGGCTGGACTAAGGATCCACTCTTCTGGTGCATGTGAGAAAAACTGCCTGAGGTGAGTGCCCCTAGGGAGAGTTTCACCTGTAACTTCATCATATCTGAACACCTCTCTAGCTCATCTCAGGAAGTGAGATGCATCTTGTGGCTCTCTAACACATAAAAGCTTTACTCTTATATTCATAGGCTCAGCAGGTGATGGGGACAACGTGCGATTCTTAGACTTGTTGCAAGGTCACCAGCTGTGGATGGACTCTCTTCTTCCCACTGGACTAGTTAAGTATAGGCCTGGCTGTCTGCTGTCACTACACAAAGGTCTTCAAATACTCTTGCTGAGGTAGCCAAAGCAATCAGGTAGTTCCAAAAGGGGTTGCTATGTTCCCTATGCTAGTTGCTTCTAAGGCTTGCCACCTTATTTTTGTTAACCAGTTACAAAATAAAACTCACGCTTTCCTATGTTCTCTTTCCTCCAAAGCTAATGAAATCACTTTAGGAGGTGGTTTAAGACTTTAGATAATAATCTAAACCAGTTTTAATTTAAAATCTGCCTGTAACTGAGCAAATCAGCATCAATACTTCAGACTTCAAGGGAGAACAGGACTCTTATTTCTTGATAATTTGAAGATGGCTAACAAACCAAGGTCAGAAAATTGACTAGATTATCTGTCCAATATAGCAAATTTTTAATTTACCCTGCCTTGTTTGTGAATAAGGTGCTGAGCCACCTAAAGCAGCAGCATTATTCAGCTACACAATTGGAACAAAACAACAAGCAACTCAAATTAATTCTGTATAAAGGCAGAACAAATTATATCATTTGCAATGCAAATGTGATTTCAAGCTTCATTAGCATCTTCTTTAAGGTCTAGTGCCTCAGTAGTAGGATAGCGTGATGCTTCCCAACCTTGTAGACGTGTGCCAAACACCCTGCCCCTCGTTGGTTCCTTCCATCAGGGAATAAAACAGAGGAACACAAGCATCAAAATCCAACAGTGCATAACTTCTTTTGCTTCCATTTGGAACTAAACCTGAAAAGCTGGCTTTTTTTTTAGTGGAGTAAATTCCTGATGAACCCAAACATTGCCATGTATTCTGCCATTGCTTAAATAGCTTCCACAGCAGTAATGGTGGATGCAATTGGGTACTATTTTCCTCAAAACCAACTCCAGTTTTCTCTTACTCTCAGGACTGTAAATAAAATCAGATAATGAGAAAGAACTTTGTAAAAATGGAAATAGGAGAGAAGAAACTCCAGGATTTGACTGCTCCCACCATGTTCTTCTTTTCTCCTAGGTACATCAGTCCAGACCTCTCAACATACATAGGTGACTCCGTGGGAGGATACTTGATGGGCTATATAATCTGTTAATATTGAGTAAGTACATTTAATGACAATTATGGGAACAAACTACTGATAGATATTTTGGAAACATTACTAGAGATATTTAAAGGCTACTTTCAGGGTAAATTATATTGGTTAAGTTGGTTTGTGAATTCCAGCTGATATCATTACACCAGAGTAGTCTTCCACGAGGGTACCTGATGCATAAACCTCCATATAATAGGGATATTTTCGTGGACCCGTTTAACTTTATTTGCATAGCTGGAGCAGTCTTCCCCTCACAAGCAAGCCCTCCAAGGGTGGTTGAAGGTTATGGAAATACCAATGTTTTGCCACAGCAGTCCACTAGAGGTCCTGCTCTACTCAAAATGATCTACACCTCCCGCAGTTAAACTTGATATAATGCAAATGAAAACATGCCCAAGGTGTGCATGCAGGCTGGATACATAGATGCATACGCTAAATCTAGGAAATGTAAATATACATGTGATTTATATGCCCAATGACTACCAGCAATAAATCAGTTAATTGGCTCAGGCCAAAGCAGGTACAAGGTGACTAAAACACTGACGGTTGACCAGTCCATGTACAGAAGCTACACACTACATGTGCAATTGAATAACGTCTGTTATCGAATCAGGCTCTGTACTACTGAAAAAGAAAGCTGCATACTTGGTGTGCCTTCCGTCTTAAAATCTTACCTTGGGTTCATGGAAGAGTTTGCCAAGGTTCAGCATGGGGATGGTGAGAACCCATCTGGCATTCAGGAATCTTGTATGAAACTAGGTGCAAATAATGTGTCTATCAGGAGTCAGACACTGGCAGGAAGTGAGATGTGAAAAATCAAGCTCTGCTGACAATGCCAGAATAGCTCGGTTTGAGTAGAAATATAGCTGATGCCACCAGCTACCCAGCTAAGGCAGAAGGTACCTTCAGTGAGGCTGAAGCACACAAAATGTTGGCTGCACAGCCCACCAGGAGCATTTAGGAGAGAAAAAAAAGCCCTGAATGAGGAAATAAAACATGGATTATACACATAGATAAATATGTGCCCTTAGATGATGTGTTGGACTTGGATCAGCAGGACTGGAGTTCATCTACTTTGGGAGCTGATGTGTTCATTTTCAATCATCCACTTTTCCAAAAAGTGACCCGTGGTTGGTTTTTCCATGGGGAGCTGTGGAAATACAAGCAGGCAAGTGGGGTGAGCAGCAGAGGACTGCGAAGGTGCTGCAAATGCACGGCAGTCACTCACTCCTCTTTCACAGCCCACTTTAAATCTTGCTCTGACACTGGTAGAGTAGAACAGCCTTACTCAGCTCCTGTTTTGCTCTTTGAGTCATATCTTTTTCTTTTATTGACAAAAGTGTTTGCACCTTCTCAGCACTGCAGAACCAACACAGGGAGCAGATTCCCTTTCATGCCTCACGAACACACTGCACAGCTCTTACTGACAGTAGCTTTTTCTGAGGAATGGCAGATGCAGATAAATAAATACCAGCTGGTAGAAAAATCAAGTCCTGATGTCTCATCTGAGGCTTGACTTTTACCTTCTCATTTGAGAGGTCTCCTTTGAACCAACACAAGAGGTCTTCCAAAGCAGCACACATGCAATTGCTCTAAAGACTTCTATAATCATATCCTGTGAACAGACATTAGTCATGAGCATAATTCCAAAAGCCAAAAAGGCTTTAAAATTAATTTAAGTAGTCATCACACTACCATAAATGCTGCCCAAATCCTTCCCATAACTCATTTTGGCATTTTATGGATGAAGATAAGTGATATAAAGAGTCGAACTGGCCAAGCTAACTTAGCCTATAGGTGGGGATATAGGAGGAGAAAAGCAAAACATTACGGAGGGTTAGGTGAAAATGATCCACTGACATTAGGGGAGAGGTGAAGAAAGCAGGGGAAACAACTGAATACTTCACTCTCAAAAATGTCTGTCTACCTTGAAATATAATCCAGAGAGGGAGGCTGCAGGAGATGGGGTGTTCTCCTTGCCGTACCATTTTCATCCAACATCAAGTGTTCTCCTTGACCTACCATTTTCATGTCATTTATTTGTCCTGTTCGAGCAAGATACACCCAGAGCCCCTGAGTCTGCAAAGCTGTGGTTACAAATCCAGCCACAGGTTTTATGCAGGGCTTTGGCATGGCCTCGCTCTTCTGTGGGAGCCTCTATATCTGAACCATCTACTGCCTTTCTGTCTCTTGGTGGTAGCATATCCTATCCTCCTTACAGTCACGACAACTCTGCATCCTACAGCAGAGTCAAAACAAAAAGAATAGCAGGAATCAAGAAGGACAGAGCCCAGAAATTTATCAGGTTTGGAGCTTTGTCTGCAATAATGCAGGAAGAAGGTTTCAGAGGGAAGAACCCTATTAAACTGAGCTGACCTGAGCAAAGCCCAATGTCTACAGGCAGAAAAAAAGAAAGGATGGGGGAATTCTTAATACCATAATGACAGCCCTCAGAACTGGAGATGAGGGGTACAAGGCCTGTAGGAAATAAGGGATAAATTTGAGATTATGTAGATGCTGCTCTACCACACAAAGTCCTTGCAGTGTTTTTCTGATAAAAACAAGGTCTCACGTATGGCTTCTAACTTCCATAAAGCATCAGTGTGAACACATGCCATTGCTCTGTAAAGTCCTATGGAAACAGGTCACAATCTTCTTGTCAGATCATACTTAAAAGGTACTATGCATATATTTATTTCCATCTATTTATATAGCCTCCATCACCATAGTAACTTATATTCTTCTGTTAACACTACACAATATCCTCCCTTATCCAAAAGGGGTAAAATACAGGTTTCCATTATCAGCACTAAAGGTTACTGCACCATTTTCACAAGTGATTTCAAGGGCACATCGTGGCTTGCCAAATTCTGTGCTACCAGGGCTGCCTGCTGATTACTTTGGCCTGGAGTAAGAGCAGGGAAAGGAAACTCTCCTCCAACAGGGCATCAGAAATAAGACTGCACTGGAGCACAGAAAAGAGCAATTTTAATTCTTGCAGCCTGCAGCCTGTTCCATCTCATGCCAAGTCAACTGCTGTAAATACTGGATTTTTGTTTCTAATGCTTAAACTAAAAAACAAAAAACAGAAACAAAAAAAATGAAACAAAACAAACAAACAAACAAAAAAAAAACCACAAAAAAACCCACCACAAAACCCAAAAAAACCCCAACCCAATAAAAAGGAAAAAAAAAAAAGAACAAATCTGACTCCAAAGAGAGGCTGCAGGCACAAGTTGCCTCATATAATCACTGAAAGCTGTAGTGCTGTGGATATATTTCTGATTATGTTTCAGTTCTTCATTATTAAAAATGGGCTGCAGCTGATTCATAGTTTTGCAGCAATCAGCT
This sequence comes from Megaceryle torquata, assembly GCA_024611175.1. Classification (NCBI taxonomy): domain Eukaryota; kingdom Metazoa; phylum Chordata; class Aves; order Coraciiformes; family Cerylidae; genus Megaceryle; species Megaceryle torquata. Next base: position 42,466 of record JANIJG010018326.1, on the reverse strand, counting down.
GAAACCCAATTACCATCACAGCACAAACCACTTCTGATGCGGACTCTCAGACTGCCAGGAAGAAATACTGCTGTATTTCTAACACACTAATTTTCCCCAGGGGCAAATACAGATCATTTGTTTATACAGTTTGGGAATTTTCTACAAAACTTTGTACAACTGAAAACTACACTGACAGTTATACAGGGTCTGGATCACTCAGTCCAGACTCACTCAGAGCTGGATTTTTCATTTTCAGAGAACTTTAATTTGACATTGACCATGGCACCCTGTTACAGCATCACCAAAACACAAATCTTTCCACTGTGTGGGAGGGAGCTTGTCCCTGTTCTCCTGCAGAACCACCACCCACCTGGTGCTGCCCATACCCTACCTGCACCCTGCAGATCCAACTCCTTCTCTCTCCTGGCTTTCTTTCATCTTTCAAGTCAAACCTGTTCTCACAAGCCCACCAATTTTCTTTAGAAACACCATGGGGTAGCAGCAGGGTGGGTAACAACATTTATATTTTTGCCAGACATTCAGCATAAGCAGCATAAGCAATATGGGCTTGTCACTCTGCCCATCTCTTTTTTCCTTCCCTCCTTCCAACCTGTCATTTTGCTTTGGGATGGCCCACGCAAAAAACTAGGAAATTACTTTAATTTCCCCTGAATATTAGACAATTTCTCCACGCATGTACTTCTCAGTGGATTCTTCCTACAGAATTACAGCCCAAAGGGTGTTGGTAGGCAGAGACAGCACTGCAGCTGAGATTGGGCCTGTTACAAGAATCAACAAATCGTTACACCAATACTGTGTTCTACCTCTATTTATAGGCAATTTGCATCTGCAACATGTATACATTTATGCCAAAATATAGCCTAGGTTAAGAAAGAAGAGAGATTTGTGCATCAGTTGAAGTTCAGGATGCAGCACACAGAAGTACAGGGAAGAGGGAATGGCAGAACAGGGCTATCAGGAAATGGGCAGCAGGAGAGAATGAAAGTCATACTGCATCTTTACGTTTATGTCCTTCAGAGGTTGTCAGTGAAGTCATATCTCCATTGGCAACATCACAATCGTCTCCACAGCAACAAATGTGATGCTGCAGAATGCCAAAATATCTATTTTTAAAAAGGTAGGAGGAAAACACAAGTGTGGAGCATGTAGGGGTTGAACAGCCACACAAGTCTAATGACTATAATGGGAGGTGCATAAAAATACTCACTGAAAAAGAAGCTGAGCAAAATCAGCTTCTGAAAATTTCTCCAGGCATAACATCTCCTGGACCCCTTGTTATATCTCATGGGCAAAGACAGCAAAGAAGACATAGAGGTAGCAAAATTCTCCTGCAGCTGGCATCACTGTCTCTCCTGCAAGATGCTCCCCAGTCCCACAAAGCCAATCAAGGCCAGTCCCAGGACAGGTGCTGCACAATCATGAATGAAATACCCGTGTGTGTGACTTGCATAGTAAGAGGGACCAGCTTATAGGAAGGATAAGCATAAGCCAGTGTTTTACACTGTGTTAAAGGGCAATTATTTCTGAGAGGAAGGCCACTTACCCTCAAAATGGCCTAAAAAGGATTTGCAACTATAAAATGTGAGGGGATTAAAGTGAAAGGAAGCTTATTTTTCAAGTCTGATCTAGACACAGCCAAAATGCTGTAAGAGGCATTGACTTTACGTTCATTTAGTTGTTGCTAAAAGTCCTAGGAATTTTCTGTTGCAATTTCTATCATCTGAGATTATGAAAATCTTTTTGGTTTAGCTGTTCTTGGAAACACTTCTGACATTTTGGACTGAAATCTTAAGAATGCTTAAAATACAATTTGTGAATCCAAAGTCTCATTGACTGGCTTTGTCCTAAACCTTTCTGCTCAGGTCAGGACTCCCAAATGGCTGAGAATACCCTCTCCTTTGCAGTCAGAGCATGGGATGCTTCAGAGAAAAGACTCTTTCTACTCATCCTCGAGAAGATGAACATGAGTTGCAAATAGCACGAACATAATGGTCTTCTCTAAGGCTGCAGTACCTTTGTCCCTAATGCAATTAATTCTTTCATTTCTGAGACAATTCTTTTTAAAGGCCATTTTGTTAAAAGGCCCAGGAGAGCTTCCCCAAAAAAAGGGATACATGGATGCAGCCTGTTTTCCTTCTTTCTCCCCTCTGCCAGTCCCGAAGCTGAAATAATGATCTTTCTCATGCATGAAGAAAGCAAGTGGAACCCTGATAATCAGCAAGCACTTTGCTGGGTGCAACAGGTCCCACCATATCTTACAGTATTTACTTACAAGAAGAGACCAAATGCTTGAAAAATAAGAGCATGGAGTAACAATAGATTTGGGCAAATGAGTAATGGTGAACTGCAGTGCCTCCAAATCCCTTATGTCATATTCTAGATAACATTGCTATTCCCCATGTTTGTGAACTGCAAACTGTAATCAAATTTACAGAAAGAGAATTCTGAAAAACAGAATTCTAAAAAGATGAAAAAGTTATGTTTAAACTTTGTATAGGAAATATGGTACTGTAAATATTTTTAATTGGTGCTATGAATTATGTTTTATGCTGCTTTTGCTGTGCACTGTGTATGCTTTGAAATTGGTTTATCACTGAAACTGGCTGATGGCTTCTGATGAATACACGCTAACAAGAACTTGGATATGAGAGTACGATAAATACCGCAGAATAAATAGGAATGCTCTTCACTGCAGAAGCAATATATCTTTCTTTAAAATGTGTGTCTCTTCTCTATGGCTTGACAGCAGAATTTGATTGTCTTCAGCCTATCTAGAAAAAAAAACAACTCAGAAAATGCAATGCCAATTTCTCAAGAAAAAACAGAGTAATATATCAGTTTTTAAAAAGATTTCATATGGAAACATTTTAGACCCTGTGAGGACTTTCAGAGAATAGAGAGAGTAGAAAATGTTTGTTCTGCTGGCCAGGGGTGTCTGGAACACAGATCTAGATTCCTTTGCACTCTACATCAACCTAAATCAGTGCCCATGCCCTGGGAAGCTGCCTTTAGACAAGAAGATAGATCTTCAAAGTTTTGAAAGGCTTTCAGCCTCACCCTGCAGCACAGCCCAAACATTTTTTTATGCCACAGCAAAAATACCTTTTTTTCAGGATGGGAAATCAATTTCCTTCCCAGCTCCATTTTTAAACAGCAAGTCAGAACAAAGCCACCTACTAAATGCTTCCTTCACTCTTTTAGAGGTTTCTCTTCCTCTGTACCTTGTAATAACTGCATAAAAAATGAGAAATAATGGCACAAGACTGTTCTGCTTTTTACAATGGTGCAGCCAGCTGCCTACAAGAAGAGAGCAAGACAGTAGAGAAAGCTAAACCACCCCTCACACTGGATGGTGGATGAGCCCAGAAGGCCATCAGTCCCACCCAAACCACAGGCACATAGAGCAGGTGCCAGGCAGTGACCTGCACACACAACAGGAATGATTGCTGCATTCAGGATCATGAGTTAAATTTTGAAAAAATGTGATCCCAAGTTGTCAGACCTCCGTTAACTGAAAGAAACCATTGCTTTAAGAAAGCACATTTTAGGGGAACAAAGCTGCGCATGCCCTTCCATAACATCAGTAGAAGCTCCGTGAATTGTTAAATGCATTTAAATTCCCTCGTTACAGGAAAGGTGAACCTTCTCTACAAAAGATTTTCAATAACACTTAAAAGCCAGAAGAGTGAAACTGCTCAGACAGAACCCCTCATTCAGCTCTGGGTACAAAATGATCTTCCCCTCCTGACTTATAGTCATTTAGATAGAGATTTACATTCCTCCCATTGGCATTATTTTATCTCTTATTTTTATATTGATAACAGGACATTAGCATGCACAAGTGCAATTCGCGTTTTATTATTTTCCTATCTCACAAAACACAGAAATTTAAATCACTGAGGAATTAGAAAAATGAAAGGAACATTATGTTTAAGCAGCTATAAAATGTGGTTTACATCATGTAATGGGACATGTTTAATGCAGTTTTACATAGCAGGCTTTCATCATTTACATTTGCCTCTGGCTTAATAAACTGTGTCATTCTGTTTATGTTTGTTAGGGTTGGATATAAATGCTTCCCAGGCAGCATCCCCATGAATCACACCTGGAACATGGAAATTGGCAATCAGCATTTTCATACATCACTTACGTGCTTCTGCCTCTTAGCCTTAAGCTTTAATATTTTATATAGGAGTGTGCCAAGTGCTTTCAGTTAAACTTGATGGCCAGTCATGTGCATCAATATCAGACAGTGTAAAATGATGTAAGGTTTCAGCCTGCCATTCTCACTGAGTAACATCTTGTTCCCCGAGTCACCGTGCTGGTGAGGATACATATACCCTCTTAGATAATGGAGATGAAACAGGGCCTCTGACGTGTATTTTGTCATTACTACAGCAGCTAAGCATCCTTCTCCATAAAAGATGATGAAGTGGAAAATAGAACTGACTCCAACAGAGATGGGAACTCAACTCCAGTCTTCTGGGAGCGTTGGGTACAGACAGCAGCAAGAAGCAGAGATGTGCTACTGAAGGTGGTTCACCTGGGAGGTTACATTTCCCAGTGAAACCTTGCCTCTGTGCAGTAGCCCTCACACGCTGAGGAAATTCTCTACAAATGCCTATACAGGGCAGTACTTCATGGAGACATCAGAGATATATATTGAGTCAACCGATCTTAGACATTTTTAAGCCTACAACCACGGTAAGATTTCACAAAAGACAGAAATTTGCTGTACATACTGGGAAACTGGTAAGAAACAGCCACCTTCACACTGCAGCTGCCTGTTGGGATGGTGTAGCTGTTGGAAGCAACTGAACTGGAAATTAGGGAGACTGGAAATGCAGCATATGGCCCATTTTTAACCCTTGGCTGCTGCAGGAGCAGTGGCACTGGTGCCTTTCAGCACACATGTACACATTTGTCATACACTAGTTAAGGCAAAGCCTTGCTGCAGGTAGCTGCAGTGAGTGTAAGCCCAGGGACAGCTGGGGCTGCTGTGCAGCTGACAGAAAAGGGAGGTGGCCCTGGAGTTTCACAGCCTCAAGAGTAGGAAGGGAGTGAGGTATTTGGACCAGATGACCTTTATAGGTGCCTTCCAACCCAAACAATTCTACAATTCTATTTGGGGATCCTGTGGAGCCTAGAGCACAGCAGGGAAGTTTAAGTAGGAACAGGTAGGAGCACATGAGCAGACAGTGCATGGGGCCAGGACTCTTCCCAGAGGCATTGCTAAGTGCCACTGATGGGGGAAGAGGACTAAATAAATACTACTTTTCCCCATCTGCAAGTAAGGAAAATGTTTATGAACATTTACCACTGACTACACCACAGCCTGACTTCCCTGTCTGCTTCCAACAAACTGGCATTTGCAAAAGAGACACTAGGAGCTCTGTACCATAGACCCATTTGAAATCTGTGGAGCTCAAAACGCTTCACAGCCCTGAGCATCCCTGCACTGTTCTGAGTAGTGTCTTGGTGCTACAGACGTACAACCTACATGGCACAAGAGGTAATGCTGTTCTTGTAGCAGGGGAACATGACATCAACTTGCCCAGAGCAAGTCAATAGTAATCAGAAAATGAAGACAGATGCCTTGACAGTCTGTTTTTCAACATAAACACAAATCCAGAATATCCAGAGAGTATTAGATTTAGCAGCTTCACATCCAATAAAACAAGAATAAACATCATGGGGATTTCTTTAAAAATTGCCTTTCACTAGCATTTTTATGCAGAAGCAGTTTCTGATGTGTAGAAAACCATTCACTTTATGAAGGAGATTACAGGCGCATAGATCTCTATCTCTTCCATCGGTTTTCATTAAAAATCAGGAGTTGTTCAGGGTTGAAAGTTCTGCAAGATTTTATTAAATTGGGCAAAGCTGGAGGAGGAATAACAAATATGTTCACAGGGATAAAGTTTTGCTCTCATTATAAACTTCACACTTTCCTCTCAATGCTGAGTTCCCATTCTTTCCCTCCGGCACTTCCTTGCTTCTGTTCATTTTGATGTTCATAGTCTTAATTTAAATCTAGATGCAGTGCATATGATACGGCATAACAAAGATTACAAATCTTGTTTGGAAGTTGTTTTTTTTTTTATAGGCATGTCAAGGAATGTCTTTCATAAAATTCTACCTAAAATGTTCTTCATGCTTAAATAATAGACTTACAAAAAGTCAGCATAATAGTAGCAAAAGAGGGTGAGGGAGAAAGAAAAAAAAGGAAATGAGACAGGTAATAAAAGAGATTTTCAAATGAGATTTGTAATCAAAAGCAGCACCAGGAAGGCATTTCAATGGAAAGGAACTACTCTGCATGTTAGAAATTGTAGAGAAGGTTCTTATATAAATCTTACAGTAGAGTAAGGGAGGTGCAGGCAAAAATAATAATAATAAAAAAATCACAAGCTAAGCAGAAAAGCACTACAGCTAAAGTAATTCAGAGATGAAAGGACAACCTAGAGAAGGATGTGGCTGCATCCCCATGCCATGCCCATATTGGAAAGGGCAACATGAAGTACGTGGAGAAAGGCATGAGTTTTCAATTTGGCTCTAATACTCATTGGCAACGTCCTTAGACGCAACTAACTGTCTATCCAGGACACAGTGGAGGTGGGAATTTAGGACAGGAAGATGTTCAGACACTGAGCATTACTGGCAAAGGAAAGGAAAGCCGTCAATAGCAGCAAGAAATGGGCAGACAGGAAAACTGTGCTTTTAGTCTAATCATCCCCTGAAGGAGATTACACTGTACTCAGTAATTGCATGGATGGCTTCCATTCACAGCAAATTTCTATTAATTCTAAATAATTATAAAAGATAGATACAGCTGCATTATTAATACATGCATACCCTATCAAGTTATAAGAGTGAGGAGGACAGAAAAGCAGATAGTACTTCTGTAATACTTCCACACTTGCAATCACTGAAGTTAATCCCCTAGTTCCTTAATCAAAACTCATCAAGAAAACACAGTCAATGAAATCAGAAGAAATATTGCTTGAATAACTCTTGACATGAGACTGGAGAGTTTTGCAGTACTACATTATTAAAAATGATGGGAAAATCCTGATTAGCTTCTAACAATATCAAGTATAATAATCATGTGGTTTTAGTAGCTACCTTTATCTATATTAACTACAAAATCACTGATAACCATAAACTAAGTCAATCTCAAGATGACTTGGAAGCCCCAATTAAACAAAAATAGGTTATGCCTGGACAATATCAACAATACAGAAATATGTTTTACTCATGAACTTTACAAAACATAAACCCCAAAGTGTAGCACACAAGTTGAAAAGCATAATTTGACCAGCAGTGACAAGTGTAGTCAGTAAGAGCTTCACTAGACTTCCAGGTAAACAGAATAGCACTTCTGTTAAGCTATAGTTAAAGTTTAAAAATTTATTTTCTTTATTGAAGATTTGATAAAAAAAAAATCCACTGCAGCCTCCTGGTATGTAAATCTTTCTGTGGTATGTTGGGGCTAAGTCACATATCTTCCAACAAAACACTGAAAGAAATATTATGATAAATCCATTCTTTGTTGGCATTGATGTATTATATTCAGGATTTGAAAGGATAAAATATCCCTAATGCAACATTTTATTGCTTTCATAAATCAAATTCAAAATGACATTACATTTCTGGTAACCTACTACAAATGATCTCACTCTTATTAGAAAGACCTATTTCTGTGCAAAGTACAGTGTACTCCTACCACAGATTATCAGAAACACTTCTAAATATTTCCTCAATGCCTGCAGTTTTCATCCTGCCTTTCTGAAGATGGGTTCATTGTGTTCCAAAGCAACAATAATTTGTGGTGGTCTGGCATAGCATTATTTATTTATTTATTTAGTACATTGAACTCAACCCACTAAAATTCAATGTACCATGAAGATGGAGTTCTCAAACCCATCAAAAAACATCTGGAAAGTTTAGATTTCAAACACTCATCTTTTCAGGCAGACCTCAGAATTAGCTTAGGCTCATTACAAGGTGAAGTTACTTTGCATGACTATGGTGTGAACTCTTTCTTCTGAAACACGCACAATTAACCATGCTGTTCCATGTAGGCACTGCTTGAGTTGCCTTTCCACTGTCATGCCATGTATATTGGATATAAATTAATTTCCTTTATTTGTTAAGAGCAGGGGAATTAACCTAATCCTTTAAAAAAAATCAGCTCTTCAGTGCTTGTGGGATTAAACACATGACCATGGAGTTACATATGGAAGAGGAAAGTGGACACTGGTGCCTACATGAATGGAGCAGAATTTTCCTGAAAACAGTCTCTTATCAACTCTCATGGATTTTCTTCTTCCAGCTGGATTGGGAGCACAGTTCTTGTTCTGTTAAGAGAATCTCCACATCCAGCCTGGTAAGAACCAGAGTTTACAGAGAAACATGAAAATAATTAAACTAGGGAAAAAAGCTACTCATGTTTTAATTTCATGCCTAGGTTCATTCAGAGTTTGAGATGAAGGGATGAGTCATCAGTTCTTATTTTATTCAAACCCTACCCCTGGAGAGTCTTGGATTACATCAAGTTACAGTGTGTAGTCTGGCAATTAACCAGTTTTACATATTAGCAGCCATTTTTTGGATCCTTCATACCTGAGAACTAGCCTAAAATCCATCAGTCAAGGAGCAGAGCTGGGATTACTCACACACATCAGCCCCTGACCCCAGCCACCTCACTGCCACCGAGCTGATGTGGCTTCATTGCCTCAGCTATTAACACCATGCCAAAAGATGGCCCTGAGAGGCTCTGAACACCTTCTAGGACATGAAGCCTGTTGACAAAAGCTGAGACTTTAGGGTTATTCGTTGTGACAATTTATAGGAAGCACATCCAGAAAAAAGATCAAGCTGCTTCTGTCTTGCCAGTCCCCTTTTGCCTCGCTTTGTGATGGGGATACCTCAGAGTACAAAGAACTGTTGAATGTCTCTTATAACTAAGGATTAACCACAACTGCTGAAGTTCAAGCAGTGACCTTTCCCAAAATACAAGATTTTCTGACAAAAGCACTTGCAAATTAGAAAGGCCTTGTCTGTGTTTACAGGTTTTTGTAAAGGGGAGATACTGGCTTTTTTCTTTGCTGCACATCATTAGCTGTTAGAGACATTTCCTCATTGTAATTCTGAATGTGAATGAGCACTGTTCCTTGCAGAATTCTCTGCACAGTCTCATCGCTTTTCCTTTCATACACTACTTTGAAAAATTCTTTTTAATATGTAGTGCAATCTGGCACAGGAAAAAAGGAAAACAACAAAGAGAAAGTCCATTTCAGCAGAGTGCCAAAAGCCCCTCTCCCCTTCAAAAGAGATAGACAGTATGGCTTTAGGTAGAGAAGATTGAATGATACTTTGATTAAGTCCTGAAACGCATCGTAACACTTCACAATATAATAGTACAGCAAGAGCACAAAAATCAGAGACCTCTTGGTCACAGTCCATGATCACACCCTCAACTCCAGACAACAGAGATGTTAAAACTGTGGCTCTCTTCTGGGTGTCCAGTGGCACGCTTAAAACAGAAGCTCCCAGGCAAACATTAAATTTAAAGATTTAGCTCAGCCCAGAGGTCGTCTGTGATGATCTAAGGAGCCAGGACACACTTCTCTGTATACAAGCTACATTCCATTGCTGTTTGATGAATACCAATCAGCTGCACAGCCACAGCAGCATATTTCATTTGAAAGATGGAGCTGCTTGCTGTACCCACAGAGATGAGGTTTCAATAAATGCAATATATGAGACAAAGGTCTGACATCTTTCTTCTTTGTTTACACTTTTTTTACATGTATATGAGTAATAACAAAGAAGATTCATCTGTTAATGATCAGATTTCTACTTCCATGAACAACTCCACTGTCCTTCAATTAGTAGTTTTACTAGGAATGAGAACCCAAAGTTAAAATCTCATTAATAATTCAGACTTCTTTTTCATAGTTCATACCAAATCACTTGACTTAACTTCCATGCACTATTCCTTGTAAGCTTTCATTACCTTTTATATTCCAGCCAGGCTCATAACTCTATTCTTTAAGAATGTAACTGTGGTTTTAAACTATCACCCTCAACAGAAACACATTCCTAATGATAGGTTGTAGCTTCACTGCACCTCTCCAAGCTCAGAGGCTTTCATAGTCTTTGATCCTTATGTTTTCTAGTTAAAAAACAAAAATATTGCACAAGCTCCATGCTTTATACCTAACTTTGGTTAAAAAAGGGAGGGGTCCGAGCCCTCCCATCCATTACACTTTTTTGTAATCATCCACAAAATGCAAGATCGCCCTAGACAAGTAGTAAACTCGATTTCACAATATGTTGTGAGCTTGATTATTTATTGTTGTGTTTGGGTTCATTACTGTAGACCAGCACACATTAGGTTTGTTCTTTCTAGCCTTACCTCAGGCTGATTTGACAGAAGACTAATTGGCAGTGACTGCTGATGGGCTTCTGCCTCACCTTAGAACATTCAGCAGATACCTGGAAGGAAGGGGCACATGGTCTCCTGAGGACAAGGATGGTCTGGTTGCTACTTCATTTATAACCCTTTCTAGCCAAATATACTCAGTTCCAGTTGTAACCACTGCTACACAGAAAACAGAAGGGATTATGCCAAGATAAATTCTCAGCTACTGGAAGTCTCTCAAAAGCAGAAAGACTGAGGTGTCTTTTTCATTCAGATCTACAGACTTCTAAAAGCCCCACTAAACTATACCTTGTATGTGCCAGCACGTCACAGATCATCAGATTTAAGAGTGAAAAAAAACCCCCACCAATTTCCAAAATAGGAAACATTAATTCCTCATTAGAAACTTCTTCATCAGTTTCCCAGGCCCCTTCATAAAGTTTGTGAGCACTTCATATCCATCAGTGTTCATTTAACTGCCAGCCTCAGACAGGCTTTTCATCTTAAAAATCATTAGATCTCTGTAGTGAAGCATAAGCCTGATTTGACCTATGCACATGTTCTTTTTGACTCTCCCTTCTCTCTATCCACTCTCTTCCTTAAACAGAGTGGAGAGAAAAGTGCTTGGGGCACTTTTTGCATGGTCTTCAGCTTCAAAGAGTCAAGGCCTGGCTACATCTTACTCATCTTCAGCCATCAACAAGCTATACATCTAGAGTTGGCAGTGAGCCTAAGCTCCTTCTGCATTCAAAAGAAGAAAAATAGGTACACTGGAAGGGTAATTTATCTTTTCCTAAGAGAGGTAGATTGATCACTCTGCAGAGACTTAACATTTCTGTGCAGCCTACAGAGGGAACCCAAGCCCAGTTTAGCTGTGACCACTTGTGTCTAGGTGGTGGCTGGGTGAGTTGGATTAGTCAACTGTTCCTATGGGGATACGCACACTGGTTTGCATGTGCAACTCCAGCCACTGCACATAAGTCAAGCTGTACATTCACTGAATCCTGTGTTCCCCAAAAATGCAATTACCTGGATGTACATGCACAATTGAGGAAATAATTATAAATCTTTCTTCATGATACAGCACCTGAGGCATAGTCTAAAAAATGCCTTTGAAAAATCAAACTCCCTCAGGCCAGGAGTAAGAGCTATTACCTAGTGTGTTACCTGCTAGTCAAAGAAATAACTAGTCATTTGTGTTGGCAATTCAATGGGACAAAAAGCAGCATATACGTAATTATTGGATAAATAATTCTGCACCCAAAATCCCAAGTATTGGGTTTTGTTTTTGTTTGGGTTTTGTTAGTTTTGTTGTTGTTTTTTGTTTCTTCTGTGGGCTTTTGTGGGTTTTTTGTTTGGTTGGTTTTGTTTTTCAAATGAGACATAACTGAAGACACTCAGAATATCCAGGAAAGGTACAAGAAGCCCCTGAGGTTTTGGTTTTAGAAGTTTTGTTGCTTTATTTAAAAGATTATGGGTTTTTTAACTGTTTCTTACTTTTAAAATACCATGTAATCTAAAGTCAAGCAGCACCAATAACTAGCATGATAAAGGTAAAATGGATTACATCCAGATGACAAGCTGGATAAACTTCATGATATGAAGTCTACAAGTGACAGGAGTCTGAACCACCCTCCAGGTGAGATCACTTGGTAGCACAGATTCAGGAACACCAAATTTCACTTGAACAAATAGCAGATGAGAAAGAAACCATACATGTCAGGGCTGGAAGCTGGATTTACAATCAGAACATTTAAAACAAAACCAAAGGAGACTGAAGGTTGAGGGCTGCTGAATGAGTCATATGTCAAAATGCCTCCCACCTTGGGAGGGTGTAGGATGAAATTCAGCATGCCAATTTCAGCATCTTTAGCACTATAAATAATTTCCACTGCTGCTAGTTATTCAAAGATGGTCTATAAACCTAAAAAACCCAAAGGTGGATGATACCTTTCTTGTTAATTCAGAGTAATTTAAGTTCACTTCTAGAACTATACCATTCCACCTGCCCAACAGAATTGGATAAATCAGTATAGATCTGATGATGCTTCATCTGCATGATCTTCCCTATATAGATTGTTAACTCCTAAGGCAGGAAGTGAATTTGCTATACATCTCTTTAAAAGCCCAGTAATATTAAATACTATCTACATCACAGCCATTAACTGCCAGCACTAGACCCATTACATTGTATACCACAGGGCCAGTGGGCAGGATATTTCAAATTAGTCAATGCTATGGCTTTTTTGTTACTATGATTAATGACATTTGCATGCTGCAGAAAGATCCAGTTCAGCTCCCACTGTATCACGTTCATTTCTCCAGTAAAAATCATACATGTTGCCAAACCCTGTTCCATGGTGATCTCTTAGTCTTTTCTTCAGGCAAAATTCCAGTAAATGTCAATGAAGGCTTTTCCTGATTAAGCACTTCATTATCTGACTCTTTAGTATTATACACAAGAATTATGTAATACAACTTACTGTTGACTCTTTTCAACATACTATTCCACATAAAGTTCAGCTAAATATCTTAGGACAAATTCAGCAACAAACAGGGCAAACAGTGGGTTTGATTGCTAGTGGGAAGCTCTGATCACTAACACTTCAGTCAAGCAGACTTACTCTTCAGCTTTTGATCAATCACTTGATCAACTTCTGCCTCGATTTGTCAACCTGTGCCACGTGGCACAGGAGGTGAAAGAATTAGCTTGTCTGTACAGCATTTTAAAAAGCAATAAATAAATAAATGGCTTAGTGCCTAGGTGGGAATTAGCAGTAAATATACATTAAGCATTTCAGATTCTCAGTTGACTCTCATCCCCAGTTAGTGAAAGTCCAGTTACAGCTTGGCTTCAACATATTAAAAAGTGGACTCTTGAGAAAACAGAGAAGCCACCTAAAACCATGTGTCTGCATGCAGCACAGGCTGCATTCACTCGATTTCATCCCACCCAGCATTCAGACACTGCACTTAGAGATACGATGGGTTTTATCTTGCTCTGAGTGAGGACTGATCTCCCAGTCTTTCAAGTGAGAAGGAAGAGAATCTTTATCTAGAGCTGAACAATGGCTCTGGGAAGTGCCATCATGGCTTGTTCATACCCGCTGGGGGAGGTTCTTCTGGGATGCACATTGAAGAACGGACTGCATGGACCCAGTCACTGAAAGAGGGCAAGTGCTAGCAAAGGGACTTCATTGAGAAGCGAGGAAAAGTGTAAGAGGTTAAAGGATATCTTTTAAGAGAAACAGTGAAATGCTCTCTGAAGAGAGTGCCTGTATGCAAGGAAGGCAAGTTTTCTGTGTTATAAGTATATAAACAAAAAAATCTCCTATGTATATATAACTCAGCTGCATACAAACATACACAAAGTCACAAGCTGAGGAGGCAAAAGCAGCTTCTTTTTTTGACAGAAAAGATAGCAAATCATGCAGGAGGATGAGAGTTAACATTGGTGCAATACTGACTCTGTTTCCCAGCAGCCTCATAAATATATAAAATATAAACGCCCAGCTTTTAGCTGCTTCACAAGTTCTCAGAACAACTGTCCTTACAAACAGATTTTGGGTTTTACCTTCAAAGTGAATGAGGGAAGAAAACCAAATATGTCAATAACATAAAGAGGCAGGATCCAGCAGAATTTCAGTCTAAAGCCCAGGTATGTCCCAGATAGGGGGCTCAAACCAAAAAAACATGAAGAAATAGTTTTAGAAAGCAATCCTGCAATGACAGCCACCTCACTAGCATATTAATAGGAGCATCACAGGCTACAGCAAGACATGGAGTATGGCAGGATCTCATTTTGGGTGTTTGCTTTTTCAAAGGCGAGAGTTCACACAGTCCCTCATCTCATCTCTGCTGTTCTTCCTTGCTCACCTTTATACAACCATCCTCTAAAACAGAGAGGTTTTAGTGAGTAAACCACTCAAGACAAATATCATGTCACATCAGATATTTTCCAAAGCATAAGGTGCCAGAGAATTCACTTGTTCTATCCAAAGCATTTCATGTGAGTGCTTTATAGCGTACTTAGCTCAGATTACTGCAGCTGACTGACCCAGCTGCACACAAATACACAAAGCCACAAGCTGAGGAAGCAAAAGCAGCTTCTTTTTTGGTGGTAAAGATAGAAAATCATGCAAGAGGATGAGACAGAATTGACATTGGAGCAATACTGCCTCTGTTTCCCAGAAGCCTTAAGAATTCTGAAACATTCCAGCATGAAAAAGGACAGCTAGAAATTGCACAGCCCAAGTCTTAATCTGACCCTTTACTGAGAACAAAACAGTTTTAATTAAAATATATCTACAGAAATCCAAAAGAAAAAAAAAAGAAACAGAAAAAGAAAAAATGCACAACTGCATTTTAGAAGCAGTGCCCTTGAGAAGAGCCAGGCAGGCAGAGCACATGAAAAGAAGGGTTAAAACTACAGGCTAAGAAAAAACGATTGCAGTGGTCCTTTGCCTGGCTGACTGAGTGACCTGGCTAAATCACTTCATCTCTGTAAAATGTGGAAGGACCACGTTTAGCTGTCTTAGAGGAATGCTGTCAGTATTTTCAAAGCACATCACAGAGGGTAACATAGGTGCTCAACCAGAACAGAAGTAGCAGTGTTCAATTCTCTATCATCAACAATTCTAGAATTTCTCTTCCTAACAAGACAGGATGTTGGGTTTTTTTCTGTACCAAATATTCCAGATTTCATAATGCAAGTGAATTCTCAGAACACAATGAAGGCTTTAAAAATGATGGCCTGTTTAATCCAATCCCTTAATCAATTTAAAGGAAGTAGAAAAGCAATAAAAAGAGGGAATAAGAGGCTGAGAAAGAACAAAGACAAGGGGGATTGGGGAGAAGGACTCAGACTCACACCTCAATTGCCATTCTTACTTCTCAACTTAGAAAGCAACTGGCTTCCATGTGTCCTAATCCCTGGCCTTTTTAAAATCAAATGACACCACTGATGCCTGACTGCAGATGATGGCTGTTCTCTTTGAAGAAGAGTGAGTTCCAGCAGTAGGTCATTGTTCATCCCTCCTAACTCAGCACCACAGACAGCCCAGAGCATCAATCCACAGTGACATTTGGGGTCCAATTATATATCATTGCATTAAAAGCCCAAGAGCTGATCTTGCAGCATTGTTCTTTCATATGGAACCCATTTATGAGATTCCGGAAGGCTTTTTAAAACAAAGATTTGAGGACAGCTCTAATAATTACAAGAAACTCACCACTTCGAAGGGTAATTTGTGGTGGCTTTTGGTGGGGACTAGCTGCTCTCACAGTTGTGTTTCTTGGCCTTTTGAAGCTTCCCATTGAATAAGAACTTTAAATGCTATATAGTAGAGGTACAGCCCTCTCCAGACTACATGAAAGCTGGCAATTACACAGCTGCAGATGACACAAAAAGCCTTTTAAAAAAATTACACATATACTTTAATAACACCTCTGCCTTCTTTCTGCTTTGCACACCAGGTGCTGTTTGAAAGGCTCAGCTCCTGCAGGGCCAGAGCTGGGGAATGACGAGGGGCTGGCGAGGGCTGCTCAAAGGGACAGCTCAAAGCCTCGCTCTGCATGGTGATTACACTCAGGATATGAGAGGGCAAGGCAAGCATGTCAGGGCTGCTCCCCTTCCTCAGCACACTGCCTCCTGAAATTCCTTCTCTTCTCTAAGAAATCTAATTATCAAAAGACAGAGCTGCAGGGGACCTATGAATCGTGTACATGTTCTCGAAGCACTTAACTGCTGTGCAGTTCCTGTTAATTAATGCTCATGATTTGCATTTACATTGGGCCTAACTTGATTACACACTTTGTTCCATCATCAGGGGACTGTGTAATTCCCCGATTCAATTGCAGAGAGTGGTGTATTCGAGTCCATTGATCAGCATGAGATAATTCAGGTGCAGCACAGCACTTCATGTCAGGCTGATGACAGATGACTTTGGTTACCCTGTGCCATGCCTTTTCCCAGCACTATATAATGCACCTAAGAACTTAGGCTTTCTCATAATATTTTTTCTTTTCTCCTTTGCCTTCTTTTTCCCACTTCTCTGTAAACACACACATTCCTTCTTCCTTCCAGCAACACAGTACACATGAAAAAGGAATAAAAACCACGAAAAGAGCTGGCAAACGGTCTTTCTCTCAACGGCCTTTCAAGACCCCTGTGCATAAAACTACCAAAGTAAGTTCTGGCCCAAATTGTTCATAAGATGCCTTTCTCAGGCATCTACCCACCTGTTCTGCAGCTTGAGAAAAAGCAGAAAGCCAAAGACACTGGGCCAACATGCATCAATATCATTGCCTTTGGTCAGTATAAGCTGTGGACACACATACTGACAGTAGCAGAGTCTCTGGCAGGTTTAGAAAACAGACTGATTCTTCCCATTCCTTGCCCAGGAGTCCTTCAGGACTAAGAGGCCAGTATTGACACTGCCCCAGCATGAACCTCTTCAGCTCTGCAGGCAGTTGGAGGCAACACATTTTCCTAGGCCAAGTCTAATCTCACCTCCACTTTCATCTATATCTGGTGACTGAATCACTTCAGAAAATAAATACAATTTTGTTTTTAATTCTCTTTGCTGTTACCTTTTTGTCCCCTGAATTTCCAAAATTTTTTAGAAGTGATATTATTACTGGCAGGCTGCTCTTCATATGGCATAAACTTTCCTTAAAATGAAAATTCAGACATTAGGAGAGAGAAAGACCACAGTCAAATCTCAATAATATATTTTCTTTCTAACAAAAATTATATTAATTACATTTTGAAGAACATAGATACTTTTTTTAATATATAAATTAGAGGATGGGAATAGTTCATATTTATGTATCTGCATGAACCCTCAAAGATACCCCCATGCTACTGTGTGCCTTCACATAGCTCTATGGAAAAGTATTCATTCTCCTTCCCAAGATATGTTAACTTTATACCACTACAGTTCCATAGATTCTGTCATCATTGCTACAATACTTAGAACTTTACAGCTCAGGTATCTCTGCATTAAGATGCATTGTGTGGTGCAGATTTATCCTTGGAGAATTAAATCTCTACCAATTGTCAGATGGCAGGTACCAAGCAGCTATTCTCCTTGGGCCCTTTGACCTTCCCATCTTTGTAAGCTACCTACAAGCTGATCCTGCCCATGGGGCAGGTAAGCATGTCTCCAAGTGTCTTTCACTGCTTACTTGTCAGTCTTCCTAGCAAGGCATCCAATTACCAAATGTTGAAGTTTAGTCTGCATTTCAGGCAGATTTCATGAAAAAAAACCCAAAACAAATATCCACTAAATAAGTAAGTTATTTCCCATAGTTAAGTTCTGATTCAGAATACTTTCCATGATGTCTTCCATAACCCCACCTTGCCATTCATTACATCATTTGGCAGACACAGTCAGGCCTGTGACTGTTCAGATTGAAATCAGAAGCACAGTAAAACTGAAATTAATTTTTATGTCTTTTAGAGGTCCCCACCATCAGAAAAATCACCATTTTTGAGGTCAAATATCTTCTCTCCCCTTTATCCTTCCACTTCACTGAGAATAAGTTGCTTAATTCTTCGGTGCTGGACCAAGCTTTACCCTGTAACTGCAGCACATTTTCTTCTTCTGCTCAACTTGAAAGGATAGTTTTAGCTGATTAACTCAGACATGCCCCAGAAAGACTTTCTTTTAATTTAATTTTTAAATGAAGAACATCATGTTCACATTAGGAGCAGCAATAAGAAAAAAAAAGAAAAAAAAGAATTATTTCTCAACAATTATTAAAAAGAACAGAATTTCAATTAAATTCATGACCAGTAACAGGAAGGGTAAGAGGATCCAATTACAGCAACTCTTACTTGCATTAGATGCTTTATGGGAATAAAGATGATCACATATTTGAGTAAAAATTGCAATATGAGATCCCCATTAAGACATTGGCTCTGAACTGCAGCAAGAAGCTTTGATTTTCCCCCCCTTTCACTGACAAGAGATGTGCTTCTCTAACTTACATAACATCTGTATTTATTAGCAAGGTTTCCTTTGAGTTAATACATATAAATAATAAGTACCTTGTTGTATACTGTTCATTAAAGATTTGTGGATCTGCTATCAGCACAGCTATAGCATGATAAGTGGAAGCAGAATTGTGCTACCCACTCTATAAAAGGAATTTTCAAGACATAAAAACAAAAGCAACATATATATATGCTGTTCAATAGGATGAGAGAAGGAGAAAATTCTTGGCTGTCAGAATAGCTGCTGCTGTGAGGAGAAAATGTGTGCGTCCACTGTCCCTTGCTTCCAAAAAGGAACCAAA
The DNA here is from genome assembly GCA_024611175.1 of Megaceryle torquata. Classification (NCBI taxonomy): domain Eukaryota; kingdom Metazoa; phylum Chordata; class Aves; order Coraciiformes; family Cerylidae; genus Megaceryle; species Megaceryle torquata. The sequence continues at coordinate 23,733 of JANIJG010018326.1, read as the reverse complement.
AATAAATTAAAAAAATCTTTCCCATTCATATTTGTCTCATGGCAGGGATGTCATTGCACTGTCACAGAATTGCTGCCATAATTTGTGAATGACATCTGAATTGAGAGCCTCTGCCCACCGTAAAAGGGGAACGCGTGCAGCGGCATGTATTCACGTCTACCCAGACAAGCAGAAAAGGCTAAACTAAAACAGGTCCTACAAAATTAAAGGGGTGAAGTTTAAGAGGTCAAGAACCAGCTGATGTATAAATTGATAAGACCAGTTTTCTGAAACTTGCCTCTTTGTATTGTCACATACATGCTTATGGGATGGTAAAGATACACTCCACACCTGCAAATCATGACACCACTTCGGAAGATACCAAACCACCTCTTCCTAGGGTTCAGATATATCATTCCAAGAAATGGGAATGTGGAAAGCGTTCTGGAATCTTTACCCTAAGTGAGGACAAGTTGAGACTGTTTTATCACCCAGCTGGTCTAGTCTACTTTCTTTGCTGGCATTTCCCCACAACTGCCACCAGAGACCCTAAAGAAGTGTCAAGTGACCTGAACGCATTGCCACAAGCACGTCTGGGAGAACAGCTTGCAACAGCAGCCCACAGTGCTCCTAACACAGGCTGCTTATTTGCTCATGAACATTAATTGATAAGCAAATGTCGGGTTTGTTTGGGTTTTAATTATTTCTCTGTTCAAGTCATCAAAAAGTTCTGCAACAGAGGAAACAGCAGCTCTTTGGAAAGAAAAAGGGCAGATTCATAACCATGTGATAAATTTACTGCAGATAATGCATGTGTTTGGAAAAAGTGATCTCTCTAGAGAGTCTAAGAGTGTCTTTCCTGAAAACAAATACGAAAACATGTTTGATGAGTTGATAAGTTCCTTTCAGTCCAGAGCAATGGAAGAGATGGGGACACCAGTGAAAATACTTCTATGTCTATGTCTGAACCCAAACAATTTGAGTGATGAAGTGTTTCAGCCAGGAGGACAGATAATACTCTTCAGACCTTAAAGAATTCATAGTACCTTTATCTCTGCTGCATGAGAAAACAAAGCATGCACAATTTTCTGAAAGCTCAGCCAAGTGCTAGCAGACAGATACCTCCATTGTCCACTCCTCCATTTTGTGATCAGAGACTGCTAATCTTGAGCCCTAGGGCTTATTTGTACCAAGTACAAATCAGAATATCTGGGAAACTTCATCAAGCTAGTGCAAATATATATAGCTGAAGGGTCAGTACTGCTGAGCCAGGCTGTTCCCTGCTCAGATATGTTATCTTTGTCTCTCATATCAAACAAATGGTGCAAATCGGAAGAAACTCTGCACATATCATGGTTCCAGATAACAAAGCTTCCTGTTACAGACTTCATTGACACTGGCAGGTGTATGTACCTCTGTCAGCCCAAGTGAAAGAGAGCTATAAAGACAATTAAGTCTCTCCTCTCAAAGCCCTGGAAGAGACAAGGCCTCCTTGAGTTTCAAACAATGTGTACAGAAGCCTTAGAGGACATCATTCTGAGATGTTCAGAGAAGTGCAAGACAGTTCATGTAAATACACAAGAAGAGAAGAAAGTTGCAAGGTTGCCTGGGTCTCTGCACATCTCAGAATGATTTCCAAGGCACAGTTTGAGCCTGGGACTTCCTACTGCAGAAAAACCAGATAAAGATTTGATACCATCTAAAGTCCATCCATATTTTCTCTTAATTTCCTGTAGAAAGCCAATTCCTTCAGGGGGAATAAAGCCAGCAAAAGATTACAAGTATAAAATCCCTGATTTTGGGTAACCAGTCCTGCCTGAAAAGGCAGTATCTTTGACAAAGGGAACCTCTCTGAACATGGTTGCTTACTTGTGCTGCTGTTCCACTGGATCTGGGAGTTTCAACGGAAGACAGGCAAGCCTCAAAGTTTTCTGAAGTATTTAAAGGAGCACTATTCAATGCTCAGGTACTAAAATAGCATCACTATTAAAGTTTAAGTGCTAGAACACTGAGAATAACCTTTTTCTTCAGGAAAACATAGAAGAATATTAACTAGACAGAATTGGTTCATACTTGAATTTTACCACATTTGGATTGATGTTCCGTGCAAAAACAACCAACCATCCCCACGCAGATATTTCATCTGCAAGGGTCACACTGGATCTTCTACATAGATATAATGGATGGGTTTATTTTTGAAATGGTACATTTTGAATATTACATTTCCAATAGGATGGAAACTTTTATTCAATCTTCACTCACAAACAAGCCCAGCAACTTTCTGAGAATCTGGCTGTACTGAAATAATGGTGCAATTATACTCATTTAATTTATTATGAAAGGAAAATAAAACAAAAACAACAACAAAAAAAACCACTGCACACTTTTTCTCCTTGAATTTCCAGTATTTTCATTACTTGCTGTAAGCCGGTCCACAAAATGACAGGGCTTATTTTCTCTTTGTTTTCAGAAAGTAACATAACCAACAGACTGAACTCTGGTATTAAACCTCATCAGATCTGTGACAGCAATGACACATCAGCCCTGACTGAAAAAGTCATTGACCACAAAAACAAAAGAATATTTTTTTTCAAAAAGAAATATTCTTTTCTTTGTAAGAGCAAGTCATTTATATATATATATAAAACAGAAAATTTATCTTTTGACTGAAAATGAACACATGCAGTTGCAACAACACTTCAAGTAAATTTAAAGCATCAGTCGGAGCCTTTTACCTCCATCCATCTGACAACTGAGCATAAGCAACATGAATAGAGGTGTTCAGCATTGCTTCTGTCCTCACTTTAACTCGAGCACAGACATGCCTTCAGAAAAGTGGGTTTGGTTTTTTTTCAATGTACAAACACACTTCACAGTAAAATACCAAGTTACCTTTTTTTTTTAATGTTTTAAAATGGATTTGAGACAAATAATGGCAATGCACAGTTACCATCCTCATTTTCCACCAGAGGTTC
>JANIJG010018326.1:0-12596 GCA_024611175.1 Megaceryle torquata | reverse complement strand
GCCTTCCAGGAGTGTCACCAAAAAAGTAAATTACCATGAATGAGGTGTCACTTCGAAGTAATACGTGCTGTAGTTTTGATATTTGAAAAACAGCTGCGATGTCTTGGTATTTCTGTACCGCTGACCAAGATGTCTGGAGTTGTAAGGTCAAATTGTAGCTTGAGGGATAAAATGTCTTTTATTCTCTCCATGTTGTCCAAACTAAGTGGCAGCTGAAGGGTTGAGCTTTCAAGCACCAGCCTCAAGGCTTGGCTGGAATAGGAAATTGGTTCAGGTTGAGTAGTGTTTGAACTGAAGGCACAAGAGGTTGTTTTGCATGTCTGCATAAACCACTCCAGCAGCAGGAGGATGGGACATTCAAGAGCAGGGATGTTGATTCAGGGAAGCAAATCTCTCTTCAGATTGAAGCTTTCAGAATATACTGCCCATTACTAGAAGGACAATGCATGTTTTCAGTGCACATTCTTACTTTTGTGTCAGAGGTGAGTGCGTGAAGACTTTCACTGACAAATGCTGATAACTTGACAAGGTAATGATACAAAATCAGATTTATGCCCAACTTCTGGTAGTTCATTGTAACCCACATGGGGAAAGTGGTAGAAAGGCTGTGCTACCTCTCTCTGAAAATCTTCATATTGATATTGCATAGCTTGCAATATTTAGCCTTCAGTCTGTTTCTGAGGCAGAACTAAGGAACTGGAGTATGCTTTCAGTAGATTTTATTATGGCTATCTGGGGTATTACCCTGAAAACTACAAGCCTCTCGTAAAGCATATATTTGTAAGATATAACAGAATGTTAAAAGTCTTTTCTGGTTTCATATGTAACAAAACCCTACATATGCTCCTAGCATGATTATTTTCTGTAAGTAACTTTGATAGAGGATCGACAAATAGCCAATACAAGAGTTTGAAATTAAAATGAATATCAAGAACTGAACAATGCCTAGTTTGTTTTTTTTCATGTTTATTAACTCAATGTTCTCAAAAAGAAAGATGTTGTTCATATGTGTTAATTTATGGGAAATGTGTGTATGGACCTTCATGATAACTTCTCTGAATTCAAGCATATGCTCTCTCTAGGTACTACAGAAGTCAAGATGTTTTGATTGAAATCAAAAATACCTAAGTATACTGCCAAACCCAAGAAACTATTTAACACAGAATCATAAAGTCATAGAATGTTAGGGGTTGGAAGGGCCCTCTGGAGATCATAGAGTCCAACCCCTCTGCCAATGCAGGATCACCTAGGGCAGGACACACAGGAACAGATCCAGGTGGGTTGTGAAAGTCTTCAGAGAAGGAGACTCCACAGCCTCTCTGGGCAGCCTGTTCCAGGGCTCTGTCACTCTCGCAGTGAAGTTTTTCGTCATGTTGAGGTGGAACTTCCTGTGTTTCACCTTGCTACCGTTACCTCTCATCCTATCACAGGGCACAACTGAAAAGAGACTGGCCCCTTCTATTTAATAACCCACCCTTCAGATGCTTGTAAACATCGATAAGATCCCCTCTCAGGCTTCTCCAGGCTCAACAGCCCCAGGGCTCTCAGCTTTTCCTCATAAGAGAGATGTTCCAGTCCCTTCATCATCTTTATAGCTCTCTGTTGGACTCTGTCTAGTATTTCCCTGTCCCTCTTGAACTGGGGAGACCAGAACTGAACACAATACTCCAGGTGTGGTCTCTCTCAGTGCAGAGTAGAGGGGAAGGAGAACCTCTCTCGACCTGTTGGACACACTCTTCTTTAGGTACCCCAGGATACCATTGGCCTTCCTGGCCACAAGGGCACATTGCTGTTCCACATACTGCTCTCCTTTCTATTTCTAAAGCACAGAAGTTATATATGTTCACCCTCCTGATTAATTTCAAATTCAAAAATAGTAATTGGAGGTGATTTTCCCTTGTTGCTTACAAAGACTTAATTCTCTTTTAAGGATAACTGAAAGAATCATCTGTTACTTTAACAGAAGCAGTAACTTGGTATCTACTCCTTGAAATTAATATTACATTTGTGTTAACTTCATTTCTGTGAAAAGAAGCTGACTTCTGCAGTATTGTAGAACTAAACTAGTGAATTAAACCAAGTGTTTTTCATCATTTTTTTGATTAACCTTGTCTTTTTTTTTTTGCCGTAGGACATCAGCGCCTTTGAGAACAGAATGTTAATGCTTGATGGGATGCCGGCAGTCAGAGTCAAAACAGAGCTGCTGGAATCCGAGCAAGGGGTAAGCAGAGGTTTCTGTGTGACCTCACTCTGCAGTGTGCTTCTCTGTGGTTAGCTGGCTGTCCCATCATGTTGTCATTTTCTTTCCTGCATTTTTATTTCTGCTCTTTTAGAGCTCATTTGCTTGGGAGACACACTTGTGAGCACCTAATCTCATCTGCTGGGAGCACAAAACAAAGCTCTGTAGAAGACAGAGAGATAGCTAGGGTTGCTGGCAGTGTAATTTTTCAGTTAATAAAAAAAGGTGCTATGGAAAAAAAAACCCAAACAGACAAACCAAACAACAACAGGAAAGAATAATGAATTATGGTAAAGAAACCAGATTCTTATGGTTGAGAAGCCCTTACATATCTTTGCTATTCTGCCTTCTTGGGATATTTGCCTTACTGTGAGTGTTTTGTCCTTTATATGCTTGTCCCACTTCATTTTCTACTTGTACAAACCTGCTCTTTTTCTGGTGGCATACACTTATTCATCAGTATGATAAGAGTTCTAGAAGCTTTGGATGGTTAAAGCTGGTATCACATCAGTTATTCGGGATGTTTTTGAGGCTTTTAAGTTTGAGAGAAAAAGAAAACTTGACATGTCATGGAGTTCTTGCTCATCTCTCTGCCTTCTTGAGAGCAAGTACCCTCAGAAAATTGTGTGAGCCACGATGATGAAAAGATAGATCCATTAGAGGTAATTTTTAATACCTTCAGGATGCTTTGCATTGTGTCTAACCGTGTAACATAAACCTTTCTCTACATTGTTCTGAAGACAAAGGTTTTATTGGTATTTGCCTTTTGTCTACTTCAAAATATATTCTATGCATGATGCATATTGCTGGGTCCTTTATGAGGAATACTTCCTTTAAACAAAGTCTGATTTGATGCTGGAAGACCTATTTCATGTCTTAGGAATTATATTTTTTAATTTTCTTAGGGTTTTTTTTGTTTGAAATAATATTTTACAGATTTCTCTGTGAGCAGAAAATGATGTCATCTTTTTCTTTTCCAGTGACTGAGCTGTTGGACAAAGAGCTCAGTTTGGTTTGGGATTTCATGCGCTTTGGTACCAATTAAGTAGTGTCTGGTCAAGAGTCCCTGGCACCTTTATGACTCTTCATTAGGGAACAATCAATAAATACAAAATGAATTCTCCAGTTTGCTAACAGAGGAGCCAGCCATTAGGATGGCAGTTTTCCAGCAAACAGCTTAAACTCTAAAGGGAAAGGTGTTTGAAACAGATGTTTAGCATGTGCTTCAGAGACTGTTTTGAATATGTAGATGTTGGTAGACATAACAGGGACAAGCATTTGAAGGATGCGATTACTGAGAACAGCATGTGGAGCTGTTTGGGCAGATGAATATCATAACTGGGAAGCATGGACTGGGAACTAAAGTGTGATCCAAGTAGCATGAATTTGAAATTGTGATGCTTTTGTTATTATAATGCCCGAAGTCTCTAGAGTTGCACCTCCATTGCAGCATTACATGTATACAGGGGTTTGCTATTTGTACTTTGAAAATTTGAAAACTAAGATGATATTTGGAGTCTTCTGAAGCTACTGGCCAAAGCTTCATTCCTTAGAGTGCTGAACATGAGAGAAAAATAGGTAAAACTTTTCCAAAACCTGTAGGAAGACAGCCGAGATTTTGCTGTTCCTGCTTTATATCTGCTGTTGGGTCTGGGTTTGCTGCAAGAGGAAAAGTGAGACATGGTTAAGGGTCATGAAAAGAAAGTTTCATCTGTGGTTAGGAGATACTGAAGGCTATGTCAGTCGTGGACAGGTGAAACCAACAGGCTCTGTCCCTCAATGGCTCTTAACCAGGGTGGTGAAAGAGCACTGAGTTGCCATGCCTTGTTAATGAGGCTTTGGAGGAGCTGGGATAATATCATCTGATTCATTGTCTGAAGTGCTACGGGGACCACTTTGAATTGTCTCCTCTTTTAAGTATGAGCCCGTATTTCAAATAAACATCTTCTTGATTTTAAAGCAGATCATGGTGAAAACCTCTGACAACTATGCCTGTAGTTACCCATTCTTGTTGAGAAAGCATGCACCTAATTTTTAATCTGAATTTATCCAGTGTCAGCTTCTTGCCTTTTCCTGTGGCCATAGAATAATTCCCTCATGGTACTGATGACCTTGTTTAGCCCATTTGGGGCCAGGCCATATGATGTGTGGTGAAGCGGGAGGGGGAAGGGGAGGTTACTCCTCAGGCTGCTGTTGTAGCGTGGGACACTGGCACGTTGGGTAGCTAAGCAGCCCAGTTTTAGCAAGTCCTCTGCATTAATGGGTGTTTACAAGGCAATTACTGCTAAACTTTATTAAGATTAATATTTTGGGTTCCAAGGATATGTGCCTACTTCCTGTAGGAATATTGAACACTTGCCTGCAGAGCACATAAATGTCATCCAGAAAAGGTGTTTTCTCAATAGTTGTGCCTTGAGTATCTGTCCCTTGTTGTTCATGACCTTCAAAGTGGGATTCACAGAAAGGACCTTACTGGAAGGGACGTGGATATGATTTTGGCCGTACATGCATGAAGTATTGTGTGGGACACCCAGCCTGTCCTCCCCACCATCCTGACTCTTGTAGTGTTGGCCTAATGAGAGGGCAGCCTCTAGAGGTGAGTCTAATGGCAACCTGGACAGTTGTTGCGTGGAGGCAAGCATGTGTGCTCGGAGGGATGGCAGGCTGGTGCTGGGTCAAATCCCACTTGGGAGCTGGTGCATCTTGTTGCCTTCATGTTCCTGGGATGTCTTGTGAATTATTGCTATAAGTGAGGCAAAGGTGTGGAGATTTTCTCAGGAGTTGCTTGGTGCCAGCACTTAATTACTGGCAAAAGGTAAGGACCAGAAGGAACCTGATTCTGAGTTTGGCTCCAAGACCACAAGGAGATGAGCAAAATGCCTACATCATTACAACAATGGCTGCATCAGATGGGCATTGTTTTAATGATGTTATGTGTATGATGCTGGCTTGGTGGATGACTTCAGCAGGTGACACCTTCACAGCATTTGAGTCCATTTTTACTCCAAGCTTTCAGTTTATTTAACAATTTGATTAGTATAATGATTATAGAGTGTGTTTACTCTAGAACTTTATTAAACCCCTTTTTTGGAAATTCATGTGTTGTCTTACAGCTTGTGAACCTGTAACCCACCAACCTATTGACTTTAACAGTCGAAAATACCACCGCTTGGCAACCTTGATGTAGACTGAGCAATGATCACTGCAGTAATTTGATAATACAGAAATAAAAAGCTCGTAAAGAAGTAATACCACTTTTCCTTTTACACCTACTCCACCAAAATGGAAACACAGTAGGAGAAAAAAAAAAATATTTTATACAAACTGCACCAGCTTTTAACCTTAAGTTGGTTCTTCACTTGCTTTTTGTGGCATGTGACTATGGTGAAGTAGGTGCCAATTGGCCGTGTGCATTTCATGCATCAAAAATGTGTCTTCACTGTGCTGCTCTAGGTAACCAGGTCTTCACCAGGTGTTGTCTCGACTACATGTGGTGGTGGTAGTGGTAGTGGAAGTCACAGAAGATGTAGATGAGAACCAGGACAGAATAAATGATTTAGCAGAGAGCAGGATTTTCTGCTGTATTTGGATACCAAGCCAGGCAATCAATCTATTACATTCCTGTTTTGCTTTTAGTTTTCTGATTGGAGTCCTTGGTCTTTTTCCAGGAGAGTTTAAGTATAACATACAGTTCTTCTCTACCATCTGTGCATGACCTTCAGGGATCTTTAACTTTCTTGTTAGGAGGTGTTTTATTTTGTTTTGTGAATTTTTTGTGTCTTGCACTGTGTGTGGGTGCTCTGTGATCAAACCAGGGCTGATAACCTTAAGTATTCTTAAATAGCATCTTGGTCCTTAAATTGCAGAAGTGTTACATATCCAGAGCAAGCAAAGATTGACTTAAAATTCAGTATAGCAGAAAGAATAAGCAAATGAAGAAAGTGTAGTCCAGCTGAAATTTTAGAGCAGCAGTTGTATTGAAGCTGTACGAGCTGCTCCCACTGCAAACTCACCCAGTCTCTAGCTGAGACCAAAGAAAACTGGGGCTGGCACTGGTGTTTCAGTTATGCCCCATGCAGCAGTTCGATTGAGCCTGTGACTAGAGAGGTGGGCAGGTCTCAGGAGCTACAGCCTGGGTCAATGCAGTGAAGACAAACCTTTACCAACCTGGTTTTGAAAGACACTGAGTTCAAGTTAGATGATTGTAGGGGAATGGGATTTAGGTAGCCCTAAGGGACACTTGCCTTATGAGATACAGGTTACTAGGCAAACTTGGAACAAAGGAGTATTTACAAGGGAAATGGATTTTTCTCTTTGCCTTGGAAAAAGTTAAAACAGTTCTGTTTTCTTTTTTATCATCACCAGTTTAGAATAGTTTAATGATTTTTAGAAGCCCATCAGCATTAGCAAGAACAGATGCTTACTTTTCCAGTCAACTAGTGTCCTTAATTTTGCGCAAGAGATTTAATACAGGCTATTGTTTGAGGCTTCAAGAAGACACAGTGCCACTTTAATGACTTTATCACAAGTGAAAAAAAAGACATTACATGAAAGATATCGCATTGCCCTTTAACAAGGCTTTGTTATTATCTTCCCTACTGTGGAACAGGAGCTAGCATTGCTAATAAATTGGTAGAATTACTTTAGAAATGTGATTTTGCTTATCATTTAATATCCTCCAGTGACCTACAGCTTTAGATCTTTTGGTCTACAGTAAAATCTTTGTATGTCAGTAATCAGCTTCAGAGAAGGAAGTGAAGAAGATGGTCCCTCCTCACAGAGGTGAAGGTGGAGTACTTCATCAGGAAAAAAAAAAATTCATTCGTTGGCTGTGCCAAAATCTTGTGAAAAGTAATAGTCCTCATTGTAAAAATGTACAGAGACTGGATTAATTTAAATGACAATACAGACGGGGCAGTGAATTTGTTAGCTGATGGCTACTGTCAAGAAGTCAGGATGGATAGTGTTGACTGGCTTCAGTGTGAAGTTTGAAAGTCTTGCTGGTCATTGCAGGATGTGTCTCAGTTTTTCAGAAGTGGTTAACGTGTCTGTGACACAAGAAGTTAGTTTCTCAAGTATTTGCAGACTCAGGCAAATTTTATTAAAAGAGCTGTGAATGTGGGCCTTAACATCCCACAATTAATCCTCAAGTACGGAGAATAATGAACCTCTAATTTTCATCAGCCTTTTTGTTTCCAGAACTGTAATCTCCTCCATTCTTGTGCCTGCATTTTGTTCCCTCAAATCATTATTTGAAGATTATATATTTTACTCTCATTCACCTCCTAATTCTGCTTGATACATCTCCATTCCCATGACTTATCATGGCTGAATTATGAAAAGAATGACAAAAATCACGGAATCCTTTAACAAGCCAATACTATTCTCTATGTCTTTCAACTCCAGCCAAATTATCTTGTCTCCTGTCTTAAGAATGTCATCTATATTTATGTTGTTATATACAGAAACATGTTCTACCTCAGCCTAGGTAAGAGGGGCAGAAATCTGTTTTATTTTCAAAGATTTCAAAAAACACCTATTGAAATTCAGTTGAGAATAGTCTCAATAGCTAAGCTTAACTCCTTGACTATATGAAGAACTGTTTTATAGTGATTAATTCAGTTTAGGCACCTTCTTGTATTACTGGAAGAAAGAACATTTCTGGTATTTGCTGATGTAATTTATGAATCCTCTGCTTCATTCAAACAATGTAACTCAGAAAAAAAAAAAGTTTTTGTCATGACTGATTTGGGGAAACAAGTGGCATATAGACAGTGCACGTGTATCAATCTCCCCTGCAAAGAAACTAGCCCTTAGTTTCTGTTGGCTTTCTTCATCTTGCAGTAGATGATACTTGAAGAGCATTATTGAGGTGTCAGAAACACAGGTAATATGATTCATTGTTTTACAGTGCCATACATATATGACATTCTTCAGAAAAAGGTCAAGATTTGATCTCAAAGACCAGTATGGACATAACGTACAGGGCATGATGGAAAGCCATTTCAGACCTACCTAAGGAGATACAGCTGTATTTCCTGAGCACAGTTGAAGGATATGCTTGCAACCCAGGAGTGTGCAAGATGCATTCCAGAAGGGTGCATCACAGCTACATCAGTTGTATTAAGCCAAATGAAGCACCACAAGCTGCTAAATACCGTGGGTGCTTTTTCACATTAAGTGGAAGCTGGCATGAAGAATGAAAGGTAGCCAACTCCTGCAACTTTGCTGCTAATCTGGCATTCTGCTGTATCCATTGTCAGTGACAATGATACCGGGAAGAGCTGGTTTGACTGAGCACTGATCCAAGAAAATCCAACCAAACAAGAGAAGGGGAATGGTTGTACATATCCTGCAGTCATGTGGTTAGGAAATTATGTGTATCTTCTATGCTGTGGAAAGGGATAGAGTGAGAAGAAGATGGTGGATGCTGCTTTTGACAAAGGCATGTAGTTAGAGATGATTAATTGTATATGCAACTTAATAATGAGATAACTTTACTGCTTCTGGGACCCAAACGACCTACTTTGGGAATGTTTCTGCACTGCTGCCTTGCCAAATACTATTTCCAGTGTTGCTCATGTTCTTTATTCCTTTTGAAGTTGGCCCTTGTGTGGAATAGAGCCAAGGGGGTTTTGCACCGTGGTTGTAGACGTGGTTTATTTATTTGGGACTTTTTTTCCCTCAGAGATCAGAAACAAAAGTGCAATAGAAAGGTAATAGATTTAAGACTAATAGGAAATGATAGCTTAACCACCTCAGTCAGCACACTAACTGTCACGCTTGCCAGGCAGTCTTTTTTGCCAAGTTAACCGAGTTTACAGATAGAAAATGCAGGTGGGGTTGTAAGATGTATGGTGCTGTCTGAAATTCTCACTAAGAGAAGGATTCCAGATCCTCTTGAGACTTAATTTACTGACTGCTGTCTGCTGTTGCTTTCCTTTCCTAGGCAGTTAAGTTGGCTGTTACAGAGCACTGCAGGGATTGTACTCCTTACTCTGTCTGGTATCGTTTGTTATATGTATAGCAGGAACAGGGAGATTTTCAATTGCTGCTGAGGACTTCATTGCACTGGGCACTATACAAATAAAGGGTGGTCCCTGGATATTTAGGTTTAATTTATCAGAAGTTGTGTTTAGACACTGTTGTAATGAGCATCTTCCTGTAATAATAATCATGTGTATCAGAAATGTAGTAACAAGTCTGAAAGGACTGAAATGGAGAAAGATCTCTGCTCCAAGCAGCTCATGTTTAGCAGTGCTATGCCAGAAAGAGGTTTACTGTATCTATAATGATAGAAGGGCAGCAAGAAGACTGTTTCACTTACTGAAAATGAGGATTTTTTAAGGATGCATTTGGTAGGGAAGAAGGATAATACTTTATCTGCAAGGCTTGAAAGAGTTTCAAACAGAATGTGTGATATTACCCCCAAATTAGTATCACTTAATATTGTTGCAGTTCTGTAGAAAACTCATAGTTATACAATGTATCATATGTTAAATACATAAATTGTTAACAGTTTTGCTTGCTTACATAGACTAAAAAAATAATACTGGTTTTGGGAGAAGGAGAGTCAACCCTTTGATTTGAGCATAGTGCTGAAATGCGTTGTGGGATTATAGTTTGGTTGCCTTCCATCCCCAGTCAATTATTTTGTGACCTCACCTTGAAGCCAGTCCGCTTTTTTGATGATGTATGACCTCTCAGTTTGCTCTGCTACCAGAGCTTATGATGGGAATTTCATGGAAGATTTATTCAGCTCAGAAACTCTAGCCATAAAGAAAAATAGATCTGGTACATACAAGCTGTGTATTTTACTGTTAATTTCTAAATTCACATTTTGGGTTGAAAATTCTTTGCTTTATAGAGATGCGAAAGGTCAACATTTCCTTTACTCCATTAAAAAAAATAGTTTAAAATGTACCAAAAAAAAAAAAAAAAGAAACATTTTCAGCTATTCAGCTATCTCCACTTACATAATTGGCCCTGATAATCCCTGTTTCCAATGACTCTTGTGTGTGCTCCATGTTTCTCTTGGGAATCCAATATCCACAGCTTAACTGTAATTTTGATCTGATTTGCAATCCTAATGGAAAAACCAGTGAGGTATGGATTTTTGCTCTTCCCATACTGCCAGAAAGGTGTTAACGCTGTAGTCACGGGAGGTCGGAGCATGCTGTGTATCACTGGTATACCGTGATGTGGTCTAAAATCCTGTTGCTCTTTTGTACTGAAACTCAACACGGGTCTCTGCTGTTTCATGTCACAGTGCAATGCAATTCTAAGATACAGTAATGTGAGTTTTAGACCTCATAAAAAACAATTATTAGCATCTAAAAAACAGTTACTCTTCTAATCTAGTGACTTATGTGGTAGGGCACTTGAAGTTCAATAGAAGTTACAACTGCAGTGAAATTCAACAGGTTCCAAGTGAATGTAGTCCCTCTCTTCCTGTGGAGAAACTGGTGACAGTGAGCTAGGTAATCCTGCTTTCATTACCAAGAAAGCTACCTTGAATTACCTCATATTGACATCTGCACATGCTAATGTATATAAATAGATAGTGCAGATCTGCTGATGCATGATAAATTCTTCATGTTTCAGAGTTCCTTATTTGAAATGTTTTCCGTTGAAATGTCTCAGTGAAATAATTGCAAATCAGAAAATCTTTATTTTGCTACAAGAAAAGTTAAGCATTATGTTTCATCTCGTTCTACTCCCCAGTGAGTTCAGTGGATTACTTTACTAATTTTTTTAAAATGCTCTTTAGAGTAGTCAGTTCATTATGATAGTCTCTATTTTGTTCAACAGGGCATGTTGATTATGTTCAGAATGGAAGAGAAATGGAAATGACTGGCCTTTGTTTTGGCTCAGGGTGAAGTGAAATCTTCCTGTATTCCTGGTTCTCACTTAGATAATTGCTACACTTTATTTCCTTAAGGACACTGAGATATTTGAGTGAGAAGTACTGTGGAAGTGTGCATTGTTGTTATATTTTCATTAGATACTGGCTAGCTTAAGAAAAACAAGCGTCAGTCAATATAACTCAGTAATGTACAGTATCACAGAACACTTGAGCAGCATGAGACAAATGACACTATTTTATGAGAGTACCAGAATTATTTTAATCTTTTTTGTTTGTTATAAGAAGGGTTTACTTCTAGTTTTCACTTGCTTGTTGATGTTTTTTTAACTCTTCTATCTGAAGTTGGCTTATAAATTGCCTTTTTAATGTATATTTTACTCTTGTTCTGTATCCTGCTGGGCAGTACTGAAAGAGATGTATATTTTTTAGCATTATTGGCTTTTTTTCCTTATTTCTCCCTGTGGAGAGGAGCCCTTACATAAATTACTTTAAGGTTACTGTTTTACTGTGTTGGGTGGTTTGGTTTTTTTTTGTTGGTTTTTTTTCCAATTCTATTTCATCACCCCCCTTCCCCACTTTGTTTCACGCTGTGAGGATGAATATTTAATAAACTGTTATTTAGGGGGCATCTTCTTTCATAGACATCCTTTTCCAAATGTTTGTTTCATTACATTGCTTAAATACACCAGAAAATCATAGGAACGCCAGGCAAAAGAGCCAACAGCAATGAAAAGTGGTGTTTGTCCTCCCCTGTGGGCACAGGTTGCTACCCATACTCTCCATTGCCCAAGGATACCAAGGCACTGGCTGTGGCTTTGGTCTTCACCTGCAATGCTGTGTGTGGCACTTAGGTCACCGCAGTAGGTGAGTTACTGGAAGTTCCCTAGCAGTTGTGTCAGTTTGTCCATGGAAGACAGCAGCATCACCCTCTCCTGTCTGGGTTACAGATATAGTTGGGTTTGGTTTTAATACCATAGTTTTCCTTCTGTGACACTTGCCACTTTCTTCAATACCTTATTGCCAGATTGATAGTTTGGATACAGCCTGGTTGTTTTCTGACTTGGTAGTTCTGAAGTACTGGATATGTGCTGGCTCAGAATGTTTTCTTGTTCCCTTTGCTGATTTTTCTCTGGTGGTTAAACTTTTTTAATAGTGAACAACTGTTTGTGAACAAGAAGGTGGAAACTGATAAAAGATCAATTTTGTGAGGTTCTGTTTTGCACTGTGGAACAGGGAGATTTTGGTGAGGAGGAATAACTGCTGACCGAGGAAGGAAAGATACGATTGGAGTATGTCACATGCTTCACCTTCACCCTGAGTAAATCTATGCTGACTGTTCCCAGTTACCTTCTCCTTCACAGTGCTCAGAAGTCTGTTCCCAGTGGATTCATTCTGTGATTCCTTTCCCTTTCCCTTTCCCTTTCCCTTTCCCTTTCCCTTTCCCTTTCCCTTTCCCTCTTCCTTTCCCCTCTCCCTCCCCACCTCTTTCCT